>JAHWFP010191040.1:0-27422 GCA_023313725.1 Lithobius niger
ATGAGACGTAATCTAGTCTCTGGCTTTAAGTGTCATGAAGCTGGCTATAGACTATCTTCAAGTGATGAAGGACTACACGTTAAACGACCAGATGGTAGTGTTCTATTTGATGCTCCTACCAGGCAGAAATTCTTTGTAGTGGACGCTACTATGTGTTTGGACTCAAAATCACATTGTGCGACTGCATCAGTCAAAACTGCAGTCAAGAAAGAGTCAACAGTCAAGACGGTGGAAGAGAAAGTCCCCATGTCTTCAACCAGCAACAATCGAGGTCTCGTTCTTCGGTTAGTGCGTCACAATTACAACAGCTCACTGGTATGTCAGCCTCTACATTGTGGCATGAAAGGACAGGACATTGTGCTACTGCAACTCTTAGAGAAGCCATTAAAATGGGATTCTTTGAGGGTATCGAACTGTCTCAAGACGATCCCATTTGCGATCACTGTCGAGTAGCGAAATCCACGCACGTCAATCATGTCAGGTTTGCGGACATTACTACAAAACAGCAGTTGGAACTTATACATTCCGACGTGTGGGGACCAGCCCCTACACCTTCTCATGGAGGGATGATGTACTTTATCAGTTTTCTTGATGATTTCACCTGAAAAGGATTCATATACCTGATGAAGTCTAAAGACCAAGCATTTTCTATGTTCAAAGAGTTCCGTGCGCGTGTGGAACGTGAAACAGGACTAGAAATCAAAACACTACGTACTGACAATGGCCTTGAATATTGCTATCAACAATTCCAGCAAAAGCTTCGGGACCTGGGAATAAAAGCCGAACGCACAAACGTGTACTCGCCACAGATGAATGGAGTTTCTGAACGGCTAAATCGATCTCTCTTGGACTCTGTTAGAGCCGTATTAAGTTCTTCTGGACTGTCAAAAACATGGTGGGCAGAACTGCTGTTGACTGCCATATACCTAAAGAACCGAAGTCCTCACCGTTCCTTAGACGGAAAGATTTCGGACAACGTGTGGTATTCAAAGCCGATTTCCATGAAACATCTCCGAAAAACTAGATGTTTGTGCTTCGTCCACAAAGAGAAGCGCTACCGCACGAAACTTGATCAAAGAGCTGAACTTGGAGTGCTTGTTGGATATGCCCGAAATACACGCGGATATAGAGTATGGTTGCCAGACCACGGACTGGAAGTGTGTGAAACTGGTAGTGTGACATTCAATGAGAAGCGTCTTGGATCTTGAGAAACGCTCAACAAGAAGGGGAAAATGAACCTTCCTTCTGTGATATTGGTTCAGAAGAGGAAGCACCATCCTATGTGAAAAATGTACCAGTACCAATCCCCATGCCACGTTCTACTAAGCTTAAAGCCACAACAGTTGCAAACATCAAGACTCCACCAGTACCAATGCCTCAACCAAGAACTAGTGGTACACTGGTATCTCCAGCAGAACCCCTCCCTGGATGGGAGAGAATGGTAGTACTTCGTAAATCTGGTGTAACCATCGGTACTAATGACATTTACTATAGGTACATGGGTAACAGAAGATTACGTTCACACAAGGAAGTGAGAGAATTCTGTAACAAAGAAGGTCTAGACTATGACATCAAGAGGTTTGATTTTAGTAAACTGAACGATACGCCTGCCGTAGGGAAGGCACCAGCAAAGGTTCACTTTACGTCCTCATCAGTAGATGATTCTTTGTTCTTTGAGCCCGAGGCATCAGGTGAAGAAAATGCCGAAGCCCATTTAGTAGAAATTTGATTGCCACGCAATTATGCGGAAGCTATTCAGCCCCCGCAATCCAAGAAATGAAAAGTGGCTATGGACGAGGAGATGGAAACATTGAAGCAAAGAAACGTATACACGCCTTCACGACCTCCCAACAACGACAAGACAGTTATAGGATCCCGTTGGGTCTACGTAATTAAGAAGAACGACCAAGGCAAGGTGGCAAGATACCGTGCACGCCTAGTAGCACAAGGTTATACGCAACAAGACGGAGTCGACTACACCGATACATTCTCGCCGGTCATAGCCTTTGCATTAGTGAGATTCTTTTTTGTTCTTCTGGTTGTACTTTTTGCTGGGTTAATGCACATGTCGATGTGAAATGTGCATACCTGTATGGTGTGTTGAAAGAACTTGTGTATCTACGGCCTGCACCTGGTTATGCTGGTAAGGGTGGCTCTGTATGGAAATTGAACAGAGGAATATATGGACTTCATCAGTCAGGCTGGATGTGGTTCAAGGAGTTAGATTCAGCATTTCAATCACTAGGATTCAAGAAACTGTTCGCCACCAACTGCATTTACCACATGGACTGTTCAATAGTAGTACTTGTCTATGTGGATGATATAGCCATATTTGCGTGATCTGAGAAAGCATTACGAAAGGCCATAGCTTTGATATCTGGTCGATACGAAGTTGTCGAATTGGGTTCCATAAAAACTTTCTTAGGCGTATGCTTTGTTAAGAACAATTCAGGTGAACATTACATTCATCAACGTCCTTATATTGAATCTCTTGTTGAGAAATTCAAGTGTACTGACAGTAGGCAAGTGTTTATCCCGCTGGACGTAGGAACATGTCTTTCACGTGACGGATGTCCTGCGGTGCCTGATCAATCTCTTTCTACAAGATATCGTTCTCTGATAGGGGCCTTAATGTCCGTTGCCTCTCGCACGCGACCAGATATTTCATTTGCGGTCACAGCGCTGTCGCAATTTAACTCAAACCCGTCTGAAAGCCATTGGTCTCAAGATCTCAAAGTTCTACAGTATTTGAATACTACAATAGACTACGTTCTACAATGGCACAGCAACACATCCAAGTCAGCCAAATTTGATGTGTACACTGACAGTTCATGGGCATCTTCAATTGATGATCGTCGTAGCTGGTCAGGCTATGTAGTTACGTTCTCCAGATCCCCAATCACATGGCGTGTACAGAAACAAAAGTCGGTGGCCCTGTCCACAATGGAGGCCGAATTTGTAGGTCTTTCATTAGCCGTGATTGAAGCAAAGTGGTTTATTGCAATTTGCAATGAAGTGGCTTTCTTGCGAATCACAATTCCCCCGGTTATACACTGCGATAACCAGTCGGCCATTGCGTTCTGCCGAGATAACCGTGAAAAGATGTCCACAAAGCACATCGACATGCGTTATAAGTTTGTGAGGGAAGGTCTTCAAGATGGTGTGTACGAAATCTTTTATGTGCCTACACAACGAAATCCGGCTGACATTTTCACGAAAGCTCTCACTCGCATTCCATTCGCTACGGTTAGGGAATATCTCTTGTATAAAGTGTCAGGAAAATAAGAGCAAAGGGGCGGTATTGTGGTTCAAATTCACTAACAAAAAATTCTGTTTTAGTTGACCCTTAAATTTGCTCTCATTTTTCTTTTGTATTTATTAATTTTCTTTAAATGAACAATCTGCTCATCTGAATTATAATTGCAACAATGCTGTTAAAATAACTTGTTTTTTTTCTGATTGATTACCCACTCCAGACCGAATGTTGATCGATTATCTTGTCCTGGTGACGCAGGAAGTGTACTTGTGAGATGGGCTTATCACTCACTCGCGCCTGGACTAGCGTCTGAAAAGATGGCCGCACGCACGCAAGCCGGCGTTGCTGTGCTTGTTAGAACTCGATTAGTATTTGTACTAGTCCTAAAGTGTTTTGCCATTTAAAAGCCAAGTTTAGCTTTATCAGACTGTAAATCATGTTTAGTAGTTGTTACTCATTGAATAAACCTAAAAAGGTTTCTTTACGACGTGTCCTTCGTTCATGGTTTCTCGTGTTGGTGACACCGCATAAATTCTTCCACGCACTTTGCAATTGACGCTACAACAGTTTTTCAACCCGAACTACAAGTTTAGTTGGAAAGCCACATCCAATGAGGAGTGTATAGTGTCGCTGGGAAAATTGGCCACTGGGACACTGACGCAGCGGGACATATTGTTGCCGTTCTGCTGTAAGTTGTTCCTTGAGGAGTGTATAGTGTCGTGTAAGGAAATTTGGCCAATGTGGCACTGGCACAGCTGGACGCATTGTCGCTGTTCTGTTACCAGTTGTCCCCGCATACGGAAGATGTCGCCGGAGACGGCTGTCATGTCGCCGGTTGGTCGGGATGGCTGTCCATTGCGTAGGACGGGGCCTGCATCCCCGGAAAGTAGGCTTGTCGTCAAGCGTGTTGTCCACCAGGACAGAGATGGGGTTGAAGAGGACGGCACCGTGCAAGACGCTGTCGGCAGCAAGTGTCACAATGTTCATGTGTTTGTTCACGTATTACCTTAAACACAATCCGGGTATCAAAGTTCCTTAGATGGACTAGTCTCTTTCCAACTCTGAGGCTATCTGAGTTGATGGGTCGTTTTCGTACAAATTCTGATAAAATCCTTGAGATGGCTTTGATCTCTCGACTTATTTTACTAGTAATATGTGGGTATTGCCACGGATGCACCTGGAAATGTCGGGGACAGATACTTTAAAACATTGTCCGAACTCTGTACTACCTACAAGCAAACGGTTTGGGTTATTTTGTCCATGGTGGTAAGGGCTACAGCCTGAGTCTTAAGTTTTGACTGCATTCATTCTGGTGAACGGGATCTACTTCCGTGCGACGACATTTTGGCAAATTTGCTTTTTCAAAGTTTAAGATCGAAATCTTATAGTAGTTCGACCACTAAAACTTCACTACGGGTGGAGATTTGCGCTTTTCATGCCCTTTTGAGCGGGGACGACTTGATTTTGACGTATCTCGTGCTGAGGATGACTTGTTCGGCCTGGCGTCAGTGTGTTACAGCAAAGGTTATTATTGACTAATGTTTACATAGTGGTGAATTTGTTATCAAAAAAAAACCCGGCCAAAGACCAACAGCTAACTCGGTGTAGGTCCCGCGTGCCCCGTCCTTTCCTTTTGGTCAATTGGTAGGCCAGTTCGACATTCGTGTTCATGGGATGTAGGTCGACGGGGTTTGTTTCTCGTCAGTGTGGGGTAATTTGTACCTCGATATTTTAGATTGTAGTGGATGGGTTGTTGGTTCCTGATAACTCATTCAGTGCATTTTTTTGTTTTTTGGTGTGACACTTGATACAGCTAATGGGCACTATGGCTGTCGGGCTGTACCAAACAAAAAGAAATAAAAAAAAAATACAATGAGAAGTGTAGTTGTGGCGGTTAAAGGCTTAGCCTACGGATGAGGTCTCTTCTGTTCTAAGGATATGTTGTGTTATGTTTTCGAGTGGGTCAACTTGCTGTAACTGTAGAAGGGCAAGTGTTCTTTCGTAAAATTTGATATGGGATATTGTTAGGAGTTGGGATACCTGTTAGTTGGTCGCCTTGCAAGGGTACTCACAAAACTTGAAATTGGGCGTTGGACTTGGGTTTCTTTCACGCATCTCCAACTTATGTCTGGTAGTTATGGGATTTTTGGAATGCTGGATGAAATAGTTTTTTTTCGGAAGAAGACTTGTATAATCGGGCACCAATAAGGCTGTGTGGGTACCAAACACGATTTTATAATCTGCTAGTACATAAAAAAAAGAAAAAAAAAAAAAAACGCAAGCAGCACCACGTAGATCTCATCTCATTGATGAAGAGGTGATTAAAGTCCTCCTGGGGGAAAATCTACAAACCGCCGGGCTTTGTACGAATCCTGGCTTGTACGTTAAGGAGGCAACGTTCTAGCCTATCCTACTTTAAACTATTTGTGTAAATGGTGGCGAGTGTGCTGCTGGCAGTGTGCTGATATCGCTAATGTTCCTGTCTCAGTGGCTGAAACCAGTAACTGTACAAATGTTGTAGCCATTCTGTAGGCTATGACCATGGTTCCAGGTGAATTATGCGATAAACCGATTAATGTAAATTGCTTCCGGCTCTAGCTGACGCGCTTCCTATGGCTGATACAAAACAACTGTGCAGTAATTTAATGTTGGGGTGTAAATGCTATCCAAACGCAATGCTGGTTGCATTATGTGTAGTATGTGTGATGTGTTCATTTTTAACATGGTGTCGGCAACAGGTGTTTGCAAAGTTTTTCCTTTCTTTTAATTGTCAACGAGCGGATATCTTGGTACATTATATTGGTGTGAGAGAAAGGGGGAGGCGCATGCTTACTTGTTGCGCCGGTCGTTGAATCTTAAAAATACAGGACATTCTGTAAGAGTCATGATTTGTAAAGTGGGAGAGAAAGCTAGCTGTTCTGTCTGAACACTATTGCAAGTTGATCTGCGGTTTGAAGGTAGTTTGTTTGAATTGGTCCAGGGCTTCAATGAAGATGGTAAACGTTGGTGCATTGTCAAGGTTAGTGACGGCGTGCGACCTAATTTGCTAATGTGAACCGCCAATTTTAACAGCGTGTTATAAACAATAGTCTTCTTCGTGCATGACCTTGTAGTACACGGACCGATGCTGCACGTGAAGACTTATCTTACCTAGTCTTGTAAACAGGATTAAACCTGTTGCATCTTAGTTGATTAGCTAGGTTTTCATAGTTTCATTTATCTACATTTCTACATTTCAATGAATGTTTGTGCATCTACTAGGCTTTGTGAGTTGTCTGGTAGCTTTGTACCAATATTGTGTCTGTTGGGGAATTGCCTGATGTGTTGTTATCATACTAAACGGAAAGAGAATTTTTCTTGCGTATAAACAACGTGAGGCCTGTTGTACCACTTCGTAGTTGTACTGGGCTGTGGCTTGGCCTACTGTTTGTGCAAGGTGGCCCATAAAAATAAAAGCATTTTGTGAAGTGGTTAAGGGAAAAAAAAAAAATTTGCAGTAAAGATAGGGGTGATTTATTTTTTTTTGGCAAAATTTTTTCAAGATTTTTTAAAGATTTTCTTAACTTTAGTCACAACCTCGACATGGTTCACTTAAGGTGCTTGGTTTTTCAGTCCTTGATATCGTTAGCAAAGTCGTAGCCAGTTCTTGGGTTTCGTTTTTATTTTGTTGGGTAATACCCTAGTTTTGAGCACAGATGTTAAGTCAAACTTGCGTGTTGTTGTACGATGTTGTTGTGCTTGGCTTATCTTTTTCATTTTGTTGCTGCCGCCGTTTTTGTCATTTTATTCTGACCCGTTTCGTTTAGCAGCACGTCGATTTTCCTCCTGATGTTAGGGCTCATGGGTTGCGCGCATGGGCGGCGGCCTCATGGGCCTGTGGGTGCGGGACGTCGCTGGACGAAGTGGTCGCAGCGTGCTCCTGGCGCCACCGGACCACGTTTGTTCAACGTTATTTGCGAGACACGAGTGGCCTGGGCGGTGGAGATGTTGCGAGAGGCCATGTAGTTGTAGTTCATTCCGAGAGTGAAGCCTGGGTCAGTGTGTCTCTTTCCCTATGTCAAGTCTGGCTCTGCTCCACTACGGACCTTCTGGTGGAGCTGGCCGGTTTGGTGGTCTTATGAGTCTCGTTCCTGCGGCAGGGTCTCGAGGATGGGGCGGAGGTGCTGCCTGGCTCTGGGCTACAGCACCAGGCTGTTGTGGGAGACCATGGCCCACTCACCAATTGTGGCGTGGCGTCGCTGGCCACCTGGTGTGGGCGAGTTGATTTTGACTTGGTTCTTTCTTTGTGTTGTGTGGGCGATGTGAGTGTTTAGTATTTCTGTTCTCCTGGGTCCTTTGTTGGGGTGGTGATTCCCGCCTCCTGTCTGATGAATTCAGCAATATTACTGAAGGTAAGTATTTGCAGGAAGTAAGAAATGAAAATTTTAACTAGTAAAAATTAGTTTTTACTTACCTAAAATACTTACCTTCAGTAAGGACCCGCCCGCCTCCCCGCATTCACTGGACCGGAGTGAAAAAGTGATGGGGTTGGCCTGGTGGGGGCGCTGGCGTCAGTGGGGACGTGCAGCGCCACCTGGCGGTGGTGGAGAAAAGTTTAAGGAGAACATAAAAAATGGGGTTTTTAGTTCATAAGCGAGCAGTAAATAGCGTAAAAAGGTGGTTTTAGCATTATTACTAAAGGTAAGTATTTTAGGTAAGTAAAAACTAATTTTCACTAGTTAAAATTTTCGTGTTTATTTTTGGATCGGACGTTATCATAACAGTCATGAACAGAACAAGCACTATTTACATCATCGTTACTAGGAGGTAAAATTGTGTTGGTATCAGAATCGTCATCACGCAAATCAGATTGGTGATCATTATTGCCTTCATCAACATTATCATTACCCGATTCCCGTGCTGGCCACATAACATCAGTTAATTTATTCAGTCCAAAAGCACTCGAAATCAGCGAAAGAAAATCAAAAGTCGATGCAGTCGCATTTTCACTGGGCGCCACCATTTTATCTACAACGACGCAACCTATCGCCGCATCTGACAACATGAATGAATCTACCATGCCGCTGCACTACCTAGCGATACTCGTTGACTATGTGCGCAACAGAAAATAGTTCCCAATTCACATTTGGATTTCATAACATAAGACACTGGAAATGGCACTAATTTCCATGCAGCACCACCAATGTATTGCATAGTAACACTCTAATGCGACATCCATTAAAATAAAAAGTTGCATACATAAATACACAAAATCAAATTCGTATTTTCTAAGTGTTCGCGTTGCCGATTGCAGACAAAGCGAAGTCGCATCACTGAAAGCTAAGCGTTCGTATTCATATGCACTCAAGAACGAAGGAAAATTCACAAAAATAATCAGTAAAATCACGTAAAACGAATTTAGAGAGACTACTGAATGTTCGTAGAAACGTTCCTACTGCATGACATAGGGTTTACACAAACTATTAATGCAGGATGGTAAAAATAAATCGGCGAGCACATGGCGCAAAAAAAAGGTTACCGGTAACGGTCAAATTGGCGGTTAGCAATCGCTCTAACAAACTCATTAGCACAAAAGTCATTTAAGCAGTACAGTACATAGCACAATAAATCAATTTGTCTTCTTCTCTACAACAATTTCGAAGAGTTTTGGTAAGAAGTACAGCCAATTTACATCTGTTTTGAAGTAGAAAGTTCTTCAAAAAACGATCACTAGAAAGTTTCATTCAACAGGGTTTACTACCTGATTCGGAGCGCCACTCTGCGGCAAGCTTTCGTCCTCGATGCTTCCGCGGTTAATGCCTCGGATAAACTCGGTCGATTTAAGGGAACAAACTGCATTTATTGCGTCAATAAATGCTTTGCTCACCTGAGCGTCGATTTCAGATCGGGTGATTGCGGCTTCTCGCGTCTTCACTCAACCGTGAGCTCTCATCAACTCGTACAACTCTTGTATGCATGTCCCGCCTGGTGGCAAACTCTCGCACGTGGCGAGTGACGTTCAATGCCCACTGAGAACTCGCTACACCGCCTCCCTTCTTTGTCTCCGCCTGGGCACTATTGTAAAGGGCTTTTTAGCCAAAAACCATTTTGGAGAGGGTACCTGAACTCGAGTCGTCAAAAAAACCTCGGGGAACCTTCGTTTCTGAAGACAAACTTTTTTTTTCCTTTGGCACCCCAGCGCCAAAAGACCTCCAACTTCAAACCACTGTATCTCCAGAAGTTACCATCCGAAATGACCAAACTTAGTTTTGCTTAATAGCCACATACATGAACTTTTAGCCCTCGAAAACAGAACTCAAAATTTCCTTCTGGTTCTCCAGCTACATCCTTATAAAAAAGTCACCAAACAGGGCCGTAACGAACCCACTTCCGGTCATCGTAACTTCAACATTTCTGTACATTTGTAATCAATTCTTTTTATTTTCTTTAAGGCATAAAGCCAAATTAGGTTAGCTTAGTTGTGGGTTAGGAGGGGCTTCCTTTTGTAACGGCGGACGCTACGACAGCTTAGGTGCTTGTAACGCCCCCGGTTTCTCTGGTGTACATGGAGTTTCAGTCTAAGGTTCAGTGGTGATTATAACGACTTTTACGGCATAAGCACAGCGTGGGCTACGTCCCAGCATGGGGGATGGAGCGTCGGGTCCTAGTTAAAGGGGCCTAACCTTAATACTGTTGGTAATCACTGCCACCAACGGTGGAATTTTAATAGCTAAAATTAAAGATATTTATTTATTTTTACACAAAAACAATTAATCAAGTTAGCAAACGAACTGAAGTTTAAAACTCCTGGTTTTATTTTTAACAACAGATAATGAAAGAACACTTTACATTATAGTTAGCTTCGGAAAGCTTTTGAAATAAATTATTTAAAAGTACAAAGTTAGAATTTACAACTTAGTAATTCACATTTACAGACCAACAACACTTGTGTTTGGAATAAAGTTCAAATTTTCACATTAGAAAAAAGTAATACTGAGTTCTCCCGGAGACACCCGCAAGACTGGACAGCCGCAACTGATTACAGTCTATCTGACAGTATGTTTCATAAACGATCAACCGTCCACAGTTATGTTTCTAAGTTTTCCAAGTACAAAGGTTAACATCCCTTAGTTCCCGCAGAAACTGTTCTAAGAAATAAAAAGCCCGGCAATTTTATACTTAGGCAGGAGTAGTTTTCCTTTGACTTCCACAAAGAGCAAACCGTCAGTTTAAATTAAAAATCCATGTAAGTTTAAACTAGAAGAAGTTGGTTTTTAGTAAGAAAACCACTCTGACGTTATGGGGTGGGGGACCAAATATACCGATTATGGCGTGACCTCCATAATTTTCTCTAAGCTAGAAGTTAAGTTTACGAATTTAAACTATGAATTTAGAATAAGGGGTCCTAAACCAAACTTTCAAAAGCTAAACTACAACATACGAACCACTACCATTTTGCCCGGCATGACGTCCTACGGACGTGACGTCTCCACTCCCGACTGGCGTGACCCTTCTAGCTTGAGAGATCTGTGAGCTGTGCTGAGGATTGAGGGTTTGGGGGGGGGGGTCAGGAGAACAATGGAAAGTGGGAGGAGAAGTCGGTTTGGCAAAGGGACTTGGTGCAGAGCCGTTTGAAGGATTAGGGACATGTAAAGATAGGCCAATTTGAGTTTTACTCAAGTGAACTTTGGGAAAAGGCCTTTACTTTAAAAGATTGACTATTGAATAAATATTTACATGATTGCATCGTGAATAGGCTCTGGTTAAAGCTTAGTACTTGGGTTTGGGTAATGCATAAAGCATTACTATTAAATTTAACAAGCTTTAACTGTAAACTGCAGTGTTATACACCACAACTAGGCTGGGGGGTGGGAGGGGGATTCGAAGTTTATGCACAGTTTGACTTTCGGATTGCTTTGGAACAGATCTTTTATAAGTTTGTTTTGATTTTAATAGTAGGACAAGCTAGCAGTAGCATTCAGATGGTCTTAGTCGGGTTTACAGGAGAACTGAAGCAAACATATATACACAAAAATTCGTGTCCAGTAGAATGGCGATGTCGAATTATTTCGGACTAATGGTAGCATTTCTGGGGGCAAAAGAATAAATAAAAGATTGAAAACTGGTTAAATAATCTAGCTTAGTTGAATGCTATAACGCATCAAGTTAAGTTGAACGTTTTAACGTTAAAGAATTAAAAGACAAAATTGATCGTTGTGGAAATTTTTCATGAGGCTTGCGGCCGACAAACAAAGTAAAAAATATCACACTTGAAATGGTTGTCTGTATCCACATGTATGTGAGGTTAAGTACCATAAATGAAAGCCCCTCTTAGTCACAACTAAGCTAGTGTTTGTGGGCTTTTTGCCCTGAAATAGAAAAGATAAAATCAAAATACATAGATACAAGTCTTCAATAATGGCGGCCATGATGAAGGAGTGCTAAGGTTGGTTTTGGACGATTTTCAAATGTAGTCTGTGAATCTTCTAGATGGAATTTTTAGATTTGGGCTTTCTCAAGAGGTAGGCATTATTGCAGGCTATTAAATGATGAAGAGTTTGACCGATTCTGTCCATTATTTAGAAAACAGCGAAATTTACACAATCGAGGCAGTTAGGCGCTCAAAGAAAAAAATTTCGTTCGTTTGGCAAAACGAAGGTTTTTCGGGCGGTCCACGTTTACACTTTGCAAAGATACTTAACCTCATGATTAGGTTGTTTAGAACTTAAGTGTGATATTTTTTATCTTATTTTGTTGCGCATCAAAAACTATGAAAAATGTCCAGCCTACATGAAAACTAGTTATCTGCCTCTACAAATAATGCCCTAATTAATGCATTTTAGCATTCTCCAATAACTTATTATTTATTCCTTTGCTATTTTAACTTGCCCCGTGAACCCTACCACTTGCTCGACTATTTTATTTAACTGCAATTTTTACCGGCACACGAATTTTTGTTGTACATATTTTTGCTGAAAATCTCCGTTAAAATCGCGACCACCATTCCCAAGCCAAACATACTAGCTTTCCTTCTATTAAATCAGTATATCTTTTAAAGATCTGTTCCATGCAATCCCAAAGTCACCCTGTGCAATAAACTTCGATTTCCCCCCCCCTCCTCCAACGTAGTTGTGGTGTATAACACTGTAGTTAGCCATTAAAGCTTGTTAAATTTATCGTAATTTTGTCGTAAATTATTCACTGCAAAAGCCACTCTACTAAGCTTTAATTCGAAACACTCCACGAAATAGTCATGTAAATACAATCCTACAGTCAGTATTCTAATGCCAAGGCCAATTCCCAATGTCCATGTTTTCAAAACGCATATTGGCCTATCTTTACATGTCCCTACTCCTTTAAACGGCACTACACCAAAACCCTTTGCTCTGCCGACTTTCCCATTGTTCTCCTCGGCATCCACGCTTTGGACGTGAAAGTCCACTTCTCCAGCATAAAAATCCCCCCTCCCCCACCCCCACCCAACCCTCCCTCCTTAGCACAGCTCACAGATCTCAAGGTAGAGGTGGTCGTGCCGACCGGGAAGGGAGACGATGCCGTCCGATTGTTGCCATGCCGGGCAGGTGGTGGTGGTTCGTATCTTCTCATAGTTAAATTTGAAAGTTAGGATTTAGGCCCCAAAATCTAAATTCTTTGTTCATAACTCTTAAAACTTAACTTCTAGCTTGTGAAACTATGGATGTAACTTTTTCTATCGCCAGTTTCTAGTCTAAGTTAACCATAATGTCAGGGTGGTTCCCTTCCTAAATCCATGTCATCTTACTTATTTTAAATCTTAATCTAAGTAAAAGTCTACTTAAATTGCTAGTGTTTGTCGAGGCATAGCTAGGCAGATTTAATAAGAAGTTTAGTATGATTTGAAGGTGCACTGCTTACCACTAAACTGTAAACCCGATTCATAATTTGTTGTTGTAATTGGGAGGTTGAATTAGACCTGAAGCTAACTTCCTAGATGTGAAGTTGATTTATTCTGAAACCGTAATTCGGTAGTGAAATTTATATTTTTGAATTTTTCTGTTGCTTTTAAACTGAAGTGTTTTTGTATCAATGTGTAAATTGTAACTTTTGCGATGTTGATTTGTTAACTGTCTAAAATAAAACCAAGAGTTTTGAACGTCAGTTTTGTTTCCCCCTCGTGTTAATTGTTGAGTTAGATTTAATGTTAACCATTACTTCGTGAGACTTCAGTTTGTTACAATTAATGTCACTCCACCATGGTGGCAGCGCATACCGAGTGTGAATAGTACTTGTTAAACCTACATTATTGTTAGGACATTATTGCTCCGTTCCCTACATCGGGCCTGTAGCCAATCTGTGCTTTTATAAACAAACAAACATCATGTGAAAGTATTATTTTAACCAAGACCAAAGTTAACCAGATTTCGGGAATGTTACAAGCACCTCAGCCGTCGTAGCATCCGCCATTACAATTTGGTGGCAGCGGGCTGATCAACAGGTGCTGTTCCCAACAAGCGTTCCCCCCCTGCCTTGCTACTATGCCAAATTCGTAGATGGACGTAACCCATTTCCATCCAGACGTCTGTGACTAAGTAAAAACAGTCACGATGCAGATGCCCGTAATGAAAGTTACCAACAGTACAAAAATATCGCCCAGCAGTTAAATCCCCAACTTCTGGAGCCAGGAAGCAGAGTTTGCTGCTTCAGTTGCTGAGATGTCTGCCAAACGTGGGATGACCCAGCCAGACCCTTGCCTGTGAGGAGGATCCGCCCATAGGGACCAGGAGCTCCGTAGCAGCCCACAGTGAACCTTGGATACCACATCCCGAGTTTCAGTGAAGTAGTCCACTTCAAAAACGTTCTACTTGTGATTTTGTGCAAGCCTTCTTCAACCAGTGGTGGAGGATTGGATTAGGACTTGACTGACCGCTCAGTGATTGAGTATTTGGGTAAGTGTACATGAGATATGCTGTAGGCCGCCAAGCCGAGTGTTGTAATTAGATTCATTATTCATACACAAGAGTGCTAGGAAGGTCTTAAAGGTGTATTTATTGAATGTGTTGCCGGATTTGAGAGAGAAGTGTTTTTAGTAACTCGCTCTGCTCAAATTTTAGCATGAATTAATTTGCGGCTGCATTTTAATTATGGTTTTCATTTATAAAAGCTTTATTTTTTAAACCTAACGTTTAAACTTTGAGAATTTATTTTGCGGCTGCAATCTAAATAGTGTTTTCAAGTAAAATTAATTTTTGTTTGAAATTAACGTAACGTTACAATGGCTAAGCTTAGCTGATATCGTAGTGAGATTCCAGTTAAAGAAAGCCTGTTTTAATCTGGGCTAGACTGTGAGCAAACAAACCGCCACAAGTCTGTTGTAATCACAACTCTGCTGTTAACTATAACGAAGTAACTTTGAAAGGAAGGAATTATTTTTAAAGGGTCGATAAAAATCGTGCCCCCGGATTATCAATAATTAAAAACGCCCGTGCAAAAAAAATAGCGAAACCGCTAGCATGCTAGAGATTCGTAGACTCAAACATGAAGCTACGTGGGAAGAACCTTGAATTGGCTAGATTAAGTTTGGCTAATAGTGACTAAAACAGAATTCCGTTAAAAGTCTCCCCCTGTACAAAACCAAGGGTTAAATCCCTGTAAAGCAAAAAGGTGCAGGTACACAACTCTCTGTAAACACGTAATGAACGATTGCTGTAAGTGAATTTTAAATTTGAAAAATTAGTTTCAAGATTTTAAGGTAAACAAAATCGTAGCATCGTGTCTAAACGGCTATCAGCGCAGTATTGTTCTGAGTGTAACTGTGATGTAATCCTTAAACCATTTACGACAGCCTAATTTTTAACAAACAGCTCGATTAACTTAGTCCAGCTGGTGTAGTAAACACCGCCGTGTTTAAAGTGTGATTGGTGCCGCCAGGTCTAGGCCCACCGATCGGGGTTGAAAACTGTCAGATCTAGAATTAACACCAACCAATCGGCGTTTAGCCCGCCGTCTAATGCAGAATCAGGGGAGGGATTTAAGTAAAAGTAGACGTCGAATAAAAAATCGTCAGCCAAACGACAATTATAAACAAACAATTGAAAAAAACGGAACTCAGCCAGCTGGCTGCAGATCGAGTGAAGTCAACTCATCAATTGTGGACAATAAAACGAACAACGCCATCGCCTGAGTAAAAATGATTTAAGCACACTTTTTAAAAGTACGCCTAAACGGAATTTAGCAGTATCACTCTGTTAAAGCCAAGTGGAGATCTTGTTGCACGCGACATTGCGAACATAGCACTCAATTGTCGGCACTACAAAGATAGCACAGGAAAAACAAACGCTTCTAGTTTGTAAACAGTCCACTAACGTAAAACCAACATAGCCAACATGCGTAAACTGTCTTCAGTGACGAATGAAACCAGTAGTGACTCGGGTAAACAGTGAGATGATTTAATTAAAACCTCCTGCAGGTAAAGTTAAAGGAAAGATTTACCCCAAACGAACTGTTGACCGTGTTGTAAAACGGGGTGTAAATGTGCCTGGAAAGCCGGTAGGGAACGAATCTAGCTTCCTAAAAATGGATGGCCGCACGCAGTAAAAATGGTCCCCTAACCTAAAGTTAGAATCAAAGGTCGGCAATAAAACTTGCTTCCCTTGAGTGCCTTGGATTTGGTCAGAATTCAGTAAAAGTTAGCTTACTTGTCGAACTTATAACTTAAATGCAGTTTTATTTCCCCGATCCCTTTTGAAATTAGGACCGATGTTTTAGTGTTGACTATGTCTTATTAAAAGGGTGGAAACTTGTAATTGACCATAGCAGTTATGGCTCTTTTAATTAAGATAGCTGTTCTCATTGAAACGGAGGTTATAAGCTCTAACCTAACCAAACTTAAATATAGTTTTATTTTTTCTCTAAAAATAAAGAGTTTTCTTACTATCTGCAAAATACTAACCTTCAGTATGTGCTTAAATCACCTGATTTGCTATTTAAAATGCCCGACACAGATTTAAAACTCATCCTTTTAAATCTCAGTTGATTAGTTTAGCTAATCCTCCGCTAGGATCGCGCAAGGCGTCTCCTTTATAACACTGTTACAGTGTTTGGTAGATCACTTCACTTCGGGCATCTGTGCTGAACACACGGCTGCTCGGTTTGCTATTGTTCGAATAAAATACGCCATAACGCCCTTTAAAACGCCAAGATGGCGGACGCAGTAAAGTTGAGCTAGTTGCTTACCTCCGGGAAATTGTTTCCGATTTGTACCTGCAAGAAAACTCCGATCGATTTGCATCCTGCGTGTAGGAATTGTAGGAATTGTAATTTTCAGGATTTAAAGTGCTAAGTTTGTGAACTACACGACTCGGCGTCGGTAAAGAAGATTTTAAAGTGTTGGAGGAAGACGGATTTACCTAAGTTGAGTGAGGGGCGTCGAAGTGGTTCGGTGGCTTCCAATTCTAGTGCGTCGGCGATTAAAACACCTCTCGATGTTCATTTACAAGCCCTGAGTACTGACGTGAACACGCCTTTAGTTTTCCTGTCTGCTGAGACGATCGCTAATCATTTGGGGAATCCCCCTACTCAGCTGGTTGCCCCAGCCGTTGCCATGGAAACTGAGGTAGTGATTTCTTCGTCGGACTCGTTCCCGTTCGGCGATGACACGCCCCTACGAGAGAGTAATTTACAAATGGTTATTTCTGAGGTGAGAAAAGCAACTAAAGCGGATATGAATGTTCAAATGGACATTATGAGATCAACGGTAACTGTCGAAGTTAATTCTAATGTGGATGAACGCTTTGATGCATTTGAAAACCGCATTATAAAATTATTGGAGTTGAAAGGAGCGGCTTCTTTGCCTCCGTCAGCGGTGCCATCTGTTGAGCAAACCCCGCGTTTTCAGCCTAGCGTTCCCAAGGTCAAGGTCGTTGCCGACAATACACAAAATGGCGGCTCTCATACAGCCGAATGTCAAGCTCCGTGCGCTAAGAAGACAGACGATGTTTCTAAAATCAAGAAGTCGACGAAGAAAGAAAGTAAGGTAAATTACGATGTGGCGGATAATATTAAAAAGCATGGCAAAGGGTCTGATGTGGCAATGGTTTCAATTCAAGCGGACAAGTTCGGGCCGAAGTTTTGTAAACCGGGCGGAGCAGTGGTTGAAAATAAAAAAGCTCCTGTAAGGTCTAAAACACACATGCCTTCGTGCGATACTAGATCTTGCCCAACCCGTTCATCTCCTTGTCGAGAAAAGACGCAGAAGGAGTCGGGAATATCCACGGGTAATGGTGACACCCAAGAAAAAAGAGACCCAATTTCGGCGTTGCAAAGTACGATTGCGTAGCTCCAATCGGAGATCGATCGTTTAAAAAAGGGGAAAAAATTGCCGAAGTCACCAAAATGGCAGATTTCATCCGTGAAAGGAACAAATGTAATCTTGAAGGGCGATTGCACGCATCGGGATCATGAAAATAATTCTCCCAAACGCCGTTCTAGGGAACTCTTAGGGCACGAAGTTGTTGGTTCACAAAACGCCAATAAGCATTAACGCCCAACTGCCTGTGATACGCCCAAACGCCCGGACGCCGACAATACGTCCAAACGCCATGCTAGTAAATCTCCCACCAAGATATTGAAGGGCGATTCTGGATTTACATTAAACTGCTCATCAAAACGCCTGTGTAGTGCTTCGGTGAATATCAACGAGTCTTCAGTTATGCGCCATGCATCAACAAAACCACATGTTGGTCACAAAACTTTGCATAGATCTAGCGCTTCTTCTAAACGCCATTTGGGTTCGCGTATTCGACAACGGGACTACATCCCGGAGCTGCATCACAAATCTCGGCATGATGATTTTATTGAATCCCAGCATCCTGACTGTAAACGCCCCCATGATCAGTCTCATTCGCGACATGAAAATTTGAAAAGCTGAAAAGTGGATTTTGTTGATTCTCGCCGTTTCGGGCGTGCAGACTCCGAATATCCGGACGAATATGACTCAACCACGGGTACTGATGATTTTTCGGATGAAAACATTATGGGGAAGGCGCCGGCTGCTGGCTCAAAAACCGACATTTTTGAAGAAGGGCCAGATTTTGTTCACTGGGACGTTTTTCGTGCTGCATTGATTCGTAGCCTCTCTGATTCGAAGGAGTACTGCAAAGATTTTGTTCCCCCTGAAGTAAATCCGGACGATCCCCCAATGGACACTCTTGCAAACTCTGGGGAGAGCGTGTAGCTCCGCTTCATAATCCTCAATCCTCCGTTGCATTTCGTCAGCTCTTGAACCAAGAAAGTTTGACTCGCAAACATGAAAAGTCAATTTCAGTTTCAAAGCCTTTTTCCCCTCATGACCCGAAACTCAAGAAGCATTTTTTCCGGTCTACTGGAAGGGGTGCTCCTAACAAGTGTCGGTTTGAAACCTTCGAAGCTGCTGAGTTCATTCCCGCGTACCAAACAATGGAGGCTGATTCGACTTTGAAGACCCCTTCTTCTATTTCGGTACCCATGTCATTCTATGAGGAGGATGAGGCCATTCTACGTGCTCCAATGCGTGCTAATTCCCACGCTGTATTGGCTTATTCTGGGACGGCCAACACCATAAAGCACTTGATCGCCGAAAAACCGGAACTTGCGGACCATCCCTTGATCGAAGACTATCGGAACTTGATGAAGAGAGCTTCTTCATTCCACAAAGATTGTTTCGCTTGGAGTTCGCGATTGCTTCTGAACATGGTCTTCAGACGGAGGGACGCCGTGCTTCAGTCTGCTGTCAACACTCCAAAGGAAGTCCTAGGCCAATTACACTTAATGCCGATCCACGGCTCGACCGACCTATTCAGAGGCAAACTCCTTGAACTCGCCCTGGAGTTGCGCGATAAGGGGAAACCTGTCTCAACCACAAAACATCCCTTCTTCAGCAAAAAGATGAAGAACGCAAGTTATGGTTATCCCAAGAACCTGCCTCAGGAACAACAAAAGGATGGAAGAGTTGACAAGCAGCCTAAGAACCCAGGGGCTCCCGACCGCCCTAGGTCACGGTCGCCCTTTCCGGATAATGCCCCTCTCCAGAGCAGGGGAAAGGGCAGAGGATTTGGCAGGGGGTGTGGATCCTTCAGAGGAAGAGGACGACCGCCTCGTTATTGACGGGGGCCTGCCTCAGCCCTCCCCTCTTCACCGGCAGGTGGGGGGTCGGCTACAACATCACATCAAGCAGTAGCGAGAAATCATGACCGACACTTTCACACTCTCAGTGGTCGAACATGGCTATCTTCCTCCATTCCACTCTCATCCAGCCACCACATACAGGCCTCCCCTCTGGATTGTAGACAAAAAAAAAGGCGTAGGTCTGGGAAAAGAAATCGAGAAGTTGCTCGAGAAAGGGGCAATCGAGTTGTCGCCTCCAAACACAAAAGGGTTTTGGAGTCCCGTAAGAGTTATAGGCAAGAAAGGTGGAGGGACAAGGTTGATTTTCAATCTTCGAAAACTCAACCAGCACCTGACGACCGAGCATTTCAAGATGGAAACAATACAGTCAATTCGGGAGGCACTTCAGCGCGACGAATACACCATTTCAATAGACCTGGAGGATGCCTACCTCCACGTTCCGTTACATCCATCGGTTCGTCATCTGTTTCGTTTCTACGTAAAAAGGAAAACATACCATTTCAAGGTGCTTCCTTTCGGCCTGGCGACAGCTCCTCAAGTTTTTACAGCAGTTCTTCGGCCAGTGCTTGCTCATCTTCATCTCAACAACATCAGGGCGTACGCTTATATAGACGACTGGCTGGTTCGGAATCTTTCAAGAACTCGACTCCTCCGTCAGAAAGAAGAATGCCTTCGTCTGTTCCAAACCTTGGGTCTAGGGGTCAATATAGGGAAGTGGAGACTCACACCCGCAAAGGATTTCGTGTTCGTGGGGGCTCATTTTCATCTTTCCAGCTTCACAGTTCATCCATCTCTGGAAAGAGTCTAAAAGCTTCAAGCAAACATGGAAGATCTTCTGGGGAAAGAGGAAATCTCCGCCCAGGAATTGGCGTCCAGCACTGGTTTACTGGTTTCGCAATCTGGAATGGTATCCTCAGACGAGTTGGGAAGATGTCATCTCTCTTTCGAACCTTCCGAGGCAAGTAGTCAACTGGTGGAAGACAAAGGAGAACTTAATGGAAGGGGTCCCAGTTCAACGGCCTCCGTCCGAGGGGCTTCTCTTCACGGATGCGTCGGGGACAGGATGGGAAGCTCACTTCGAAGGTCTCCAATCTTCAGGCCAGTGGACAGAAGAAGATCTCTCCAGCCACATAAATGTCTTGGAACTCGGAGCGATTCGTCTGGCCATTCTGACCTGGAAACATCACCTTCAAGGGAAAGTTCTCACTGTGATGACCGACAACACCACTGCAGTATCCTATGTGAACAGGGCAGGTGGGACGCATTCAGCATCAATGATGGAAGAAACTTCGAGGCTTTTTCAATTGTACGAAGACAACAACATCCAGCTTCAGCCTCGTCACATCGCCGAAAAAAGCTGAATGTGTTAACCGACGAGCTCTCGCGTCAGGATTTAATTCCAACGACGGAATGGAAGCTGGACCCAGCAATTTGTCGGGCTCTCTTTCAACGTTGGGGGACTCCCATGGTGGATTTGTTTGCCACCCGCTTCAATCACCAATTGCCGAGCTTTGTATCCCCATTTCCGGACGAGAAGGCTTGGGCAACGGACGCTCTGTCGATGTCATGGGACGGGATCTTTGCATATGCATTTCCCCCTTTCTCCCTTCTTCAATCAACTCTCAACAAGATCAGGGAATCGAAAGGGATCTTTTTCCTGATAGCACCTCTATGGCTTGCTGCTCCTTGGTTTATCGACATCATGGAGTTAAAGAAGGAGGAACCGATCCCACTTCCGGTCTCACCATTCTTTCTGACCCAGCACAACAAGACTGCAATACATCCAACGCCGGAAGTCCTTCATCTTCACGGGTGAAGGTTGTGACTGCTCTTCTCAAGAAAGAGGGTTTTGAGTCTCCGGTGACCAACAGGATCATTCACTGCCTCAGAGGCTCGTCCATAAAAAATTATGAGACGGAGTGGAAAAAATGGCATTTTTGGTGCAAATCTAAGAACCTGAACCCGATTAAGCCGTCTGAATCCTCTTTGGCCTCCTTTTTTGAAGAGCTTTTCCAAAAAGGCCTTGCTCCATCTGCAATAAAAGGATACAGGTCGTCCATTAACTCTGTTCTTTCATGCCAGGGGAATAAGAAACTTATAGGAAGTAAAGTGATTTCAAGACTCATGTCGGCTTTCGAAAATGAGAGACCTAGGACCAGACAGCTGTTCCCTACATGGAACTTGCCCTTAGTTCTTTCAAGTCTGGAAAATCCACCTTACGAACCAATCCATTCAGCCTCGCTTCTACATCTTTCCCAAAAGACGGTATTTCTAGTGGCACTTGCATCTGCTGCGAGGCAGAGCGAATTGGCTGCCTTCTCACGAGAAGACAAACACATTCGTTTCTCTAGGCTCTGGTCTTCGGTCTCATTCACTTTCCCTACTCAGTTTCGGGCAAAGAACTCGAAGCCCGATGTGGCCCCTAGACCTGTTGTGATCAAGACTCTTGCTCCAGTTGTAGATCCAGAGGGGAATGAAAGGACGCAATGTCCAATAAGGGCTCTCCGCAACTATTTGGTCAGAACCAAAATTCCTGAGTCAAAACAACCAACAGCGGAACGAAGAGTACCTCCAACTGCGCTTTTTCTGCAAGTTGACAAAGCAGGGGTCCTTCAGCCGATACCCATGACACCTTTTAAGCTAGGAAAGTGGATATGCGAAGTCATTAAAAGAGCTTATGACTTGGACCCAAATCATCTGGACTTGCCAACGGAGGTGCGAGCGCATGAATTGAGAGCTTTGGCTGCTTCCTGGGCATATGGATCCGGAACACCACTGGACGAAGTTGTGGCTGCGTGTTCATGGAACAACCGCAATACGTTCATTTCCCATTATCTGCGTGATGTGAGTGCGTCGAGAGGTGAAAGGACGATGAAAGAACATGTGGCAGCAGGCAGTCGAATCGGACATTGATTTGATTCTGTCTTTTATAAATTGCTTTCACTGAAAGTTGCACAATAATGAGGCTGAATGAGTGAACAAGTGTCGTGTAAATAATGGAGAACGCATACACTGGTGAAAGCGACACTATAAAGTTTCACAACGTGCAAGTGGTACAATCGAGGATGGCCACATTTGCACAGATAAGTGACACATCACATTGGACAGATAAACTGGCACAGTGAAGTGAAGTGTAACAAACTTATGTGAAACCGGGGAGAGACCATAAAGAAGAAAGCACCAACAAGTTATTGAGGTGGGTAATTTTCTCGAATTTAAAATTAATGGTCTGTGACAGTGTCGTCTGATATGTGTTGAAAGGTGAAATCTCAGAGTTTAGCGGGTTCGTGCTGACCCTCCACCAATAGGACAAAGTCAGCACATACTGAAGGTTAGTATTTTGCAGATAGTAAGAAACGAAAATTTTAACACTGTTTAAAATTAGTTTTTACTATCCTAAAATACTTACCTTCAGTAGAACCCACCCATCCTCCCCGCTTCGCAGAACCCGCTGTTAACCATGTGTTCATTGGTCGAAGTGAAGTGATCTACCAAACACTGTAACAGTGTTATAAAGGAGACGCCTTGCGCGATCCTAGCGGAGGATTAGCTAAACTAATCAACTGAGATTTAAAAGGATGAATTTTAAATCTGTGTCGGGCATTTTAAATAGCAAATCAGGTGATTTAAGCACATACTGAAGGTAAGTATTTTAGGATAGTAAAAACTAATTTTACACAGTGTTAAAATTTTCGTTTTTTTTTTGTGTGCAAACTGTGTAGGCTTAGAGTAACCTAAGTGGTATGGAAATATTTTTCCCTGCAGTTGGAAACCTAATCAACTAGTTGTCCCATACGCAAATTTTTTTAAACTGTAGTAAGACTGTCGCTACAAACCGATACCGTAGCTCCATCTAGGAGCAACAAAACCTAAATAATGTCTTTGATGAATTTTAGACTTAAAGACTTCAGAGACTGTGTAGCTATACAAACCTGGAAGGTATCACTTGAACACTGATATTTTAAATCGGCATTTTGTTTAAACTGTATTATTAAATACTTCGTTTTCAGTGTAAAATTATGCTGAGAACCATTTATTTATTTTCGAAACATTTTCTTTAAAATTTTATGTGATATATGCGTTATTATCCATAGACCTCCCAGTGTCGTATTTCTTGTATTTTAAGTTATGGGTCCTACCTTAGAACCCTTCAGGGTTTAAAATTGTTCTTGTGAACCAAGTTGTCTGGTAACCTTAAACCATTCTAGTGGGAGTAGTTTAACAGTAAATAGAGCTGGTCGTTTACGGCGCACCCAGAGGCAGAATCCGTACGGGACGTATTACCAGAGCAATAGACGGCCTCATTTACTTGTTATAACGAAACAACAAAATTAACTTTGTAATTTCTAGTGTGTTTCTTGATTAAATGTCTTTTGCTCAATTCTCTGGTTGCTTGTACGATATTCCTGCACGAAGCAGCGCGGACAGCAACTAGTTAATTTTTCAAAAATAGTGTTTCTTTTAATTTTGTAACTTTGAACTTTACATAAAATTTGCCAAGCCACAAAAACGTTAGTCCCCCAAAAATATAAAACAGCAAAGTTTATTTTTTGTAAAAAGTGTTTAATATTTTCTTGTGGATCCGGGATAGGATACCATCTCACCTGTTATCTCATTCTATGACCAGAATGAATGAAAACTGGGAATAGTTTCTGACTGGCGATAATACTTAACTCGTGTTGTTCTTGTATTATTCTACATGGCTTGGCAGTCTTGATAGTGGCATGTCATGTGTGCACTGACCTTTTCTGTTTTAGCTTCCATTTCGAGTTCACCAGGAACCCCAAATGGAATCCTCTGTGTGGGGGCTTGTAAAGGGCTTTTTAGCCAAAAACCATTTTGGAGAGGATACCTGAACTCCAGTCGTCAAAAAAACCTCAGGGAACCTTCGTTTCTGAAGACAAACTTTTTTTTTCTTTGGCACCCCAGCGCCAAAAGACGTCCAACTTCAAACCACTGGTAACACCAGAAGTTACCATCCAAAATGACCAAATTTAGTCTTCCTTAACAGCCACATACATGAACTTTCATCCCTCGGAAACAGAACTCAAAATTTCCTTCTGGTTCTCTAGCTACAGCCTTATAAAAAAGTCACCAAACTGGGTCGTAACGAACCCATTTCCGGTCATCGTAACTTCAACATTTCTGTAATTTGTAATCAATTCTTTTTATTTTCTTTTAGGCATAAAGCCAAATTAGGTTAGCTTAGTTGTGGGTTAAGAGGGGCTTCCTTTGCAAAGGTACTTAACCTCATGATTAGGTTGTTTAGAACTTAAGTGTGATATATTTCATCTTATTTTGTTGCGCACCAAAAACTAAGAAAAATGTCCAGCTTACATGAAAACTAGTTATCTGCCTCTACAAATAATGCCCTGATTAATGCTTTTTAACATTCTCCAATAACTTATTATTTATTCCTTTGCTATTTTAACTTGCCCCGTGAACCCTACCACTTGCTCGACGATTTTATTTAACTTTAATATCAATTAGCTCTCACCCACTTCGCTTGCTGAAACCGTATTCGTTGCGCCCTTATCATTTAACTTTAATTTTTACCGGACACAAATTTTTGTTGTACATCTTTTTGCCTAAAATCTCCGTTAAAATCGGCGATCGTGATCACCATTCCCAAGCCAAACAAACTAGCTTTCTTTCTATTAAATCAGTATATCTTATAAAGATCTGTTCCATGCAATCCCAAAGTCATTCTGTGCAATACACTTCGACCCCCCCCCCCCACCTAGTTGTGGTGTATAACACTGCAGTTTGCCATTAAAGCTTGTTAAATTAGCAGTAGTGAATTATTCACTGCAAAAGCCACTCTACTAAGCTTTAATTCCACGAAATAGTCATGTAAATACAATCCTACAGTCAGTATTCTAATGCCAAGGCCAGTTCCCAATGTCCATGTGTTCAAAACGCATATTGGCTTATCTTTACATGTCCCTACTCCTTCAAACGGCACTACACCAAAACCCTTTGCTCTGCCGACTTTCCCATTGTTCTCCTGGCCCTCCACCAATCAGACCCCCGCAGCTCTTCTTGGCGTGAAAATCCGCTTCTCCAGCATAAAAAGGCCCCCCAACCCTCCCTCCTTAGCACAGCTCACAAGCTAGAGGTGGTCACGCCGACCGGGAAGGGAGACTATGCCGTCCGATTGTTGCCGTGCCGGGCAGGTGGTGGTGGTTCGTATCTTCTCATAGTTAAATTTGAAAGTTAGGATTTAGGCCCCAGAATCTAAATTCTTACTTAGTTCATAACTCTTAAAACTTAATTTCTAGCTTGTGAAACTATGGATGTAACTTTTTCTATCGGCAGTTTCTAGTCTAAGTTAACCATAACGTCAGGGTGGTTCCCTTCCTAAAACCATGTCATCTTACTTATTTTAAAGCTTAATCTAAGTAAAAGTCTACTTAAATTGCTAGTGTTTGTCGAGGCATAGCTAGGCAGATTTAATAAGAAGTTTAGTATGATTTGAAGGTGCACTGCTTACCACTAAACTGTAAACCCGATTCATAACTTGCTGTTGTAATTGGGAGGTTGAATTAGACCTGAAGCTAACTTCCTAGATGTGAAGTTGATTTGTTCTGAAACCGTAATTCGGTAGTGAAATTTATATTTTTGAATTTTCCTGTTACTAAACTATATCACTTACTTCTTTTTAACGCAGTACCAAAAGTGTTCCAGTTACTCCAAACTAGCAAATTTTCGAATGCTTATACTGGCATTCTTCCTCAGGCTTGGGCAATGAGACGCACGCACACGCACCAACTGTCCTACTTCCACACCGAACGCGATGATTCCAATTTTCTCTCTCCCCCCCCCTCTTCATCGATGTATCAACTTTCCAGGTTGCTGCTGTCAAGCTCCGCATGTGTCGCTGTTGTAACAGGGAGTAACTTCTTCCACCTCGTCTCCAGTTTTTCACACAGTTCGGGGTCACAATTTTATTAATCTGCTTAAATGCAGGGTCTTGGACACTCATAAGTGCCAATGTTTTGTCTTGGCAGTGTTGGATAGCAATTGCCTCCAAGGCACGGAGGTGGGCCTCTTTGTAGGAGTTGGATTTAAGCATCACTCTCGTTCCTTCCCAGTCAATCTCGTGCCTCGTTCTCAGTCTGTGGATGGCGACTGCGCTTCTTTTGTCTCTCTTAGAGGTGGCTTTCGCGTGCTCATTGACCCTTATGCTAACTTTACTTTTCGTTTCGCCGACATAACCAAGAGGGCAGTCACTACATGGAATCCAATAGACTGCCCCAGATGTGGTGGGCAGCTTTCCCTCATCGTAGATCTGTTTTTCTTCTTCACCATCACTCTCGTCAACATTCTCTTCTTCACTCTTCTTACTTTCCTCCTCTTTTTCTCCGTCTACTCTTTCTACTTCTCTCGTATTCTTCGTCTTACTCCTTGTCTGGTAATGGTGTTCTACTTGCGTTGCGGTTATAGCTGGTCTCTCGTCCTGTTCTGGTTCATGCTGTTCTGGCTCTGGTGTCCTATTTTCGGGTCGTCTTTCATCTAGGATTTTCTTGCCGAGAAGCTTCCGAATATTCTGGGGATTGCGGAATACACACTGTATTCCTATTTTTCCGAGAGCCCTCTCAACCCGCTCACTACTTCCAGGCATGTAGGTCACAACCTCCATGGGGCTATCTCCCGCGTTTTTCTCTTTAACCTTCTTTCTGAGGGGGTCCTTCCAAGCTTTTGCTCTTTTCATTGCTTCATTGATAGCCCGAGCAGGGTATCCCATCGCCAAGTACTTTTCTTTCGCTTTCTTGAACCAGCTTTCACCTTCTTTTACCTCCATGATCCTGCTCCTAATTCTCATCATCTCGCCTTTCATTACAGCTAGGAGTTGGGATTTCTGGTGTCCCGAGAAGAACGCTATTCCTCTTTCGGTCTGTGTAGGTTTTTCGTACGGTTTCCACTTCAGTTTTCCATCCACTCCTCTTTGAATCATGGTGTCCAAGAAGGGGAGACGTCCTTCCTGTTCATCCTCGGAGGTGAAGCTCAAATCCGTAGACCAGCCATTCAAGGTCCTTTCAGCAGA
>JAHWFP010191041.1:0-10740 GCA_023313725.1 Lithobius niger
TGTCAGTATGGCTCAGCGGTAGGACCTCGGCCTTTGGTTCCAAAGGTCCTGGGTTCGATTCCCCGCTCAGGCAGTCTGACATATAAGTCCAAAAGGCAACGTAAATAGGTTTGCATCTGTATTTAGTTATTTCTTGTGAGCCTTTGGCTTTCCCGTCTTTAATTTATTGGAGAGATTAGAATTTCAGTTTTAACATTGGCGGTATCCTATGTTTGGATTACAAGATTACTACAAAGAATATTTAGGATTAATGGATTACTGTATGGCTTACTGAATTAATTACATGGCTTACTTTGGATTACCTACAGATTACCACTGATTATCAGAATTTCCTGCGTATTAGATTACTGAAGATAACCATGTAATACCGGTGAACTCCCGTTTCGCTCCAAAAAAAGCAAATTAACAGTTTTGCCCTCAGGGGCCAGTCCCGTTTCGCCAAATCCCGTTCAACAAAACGAATTTGACAAAATTTTAAGTACACGAAATTTACTACCTTGTTTCTATGTAACGGGGCTTTAAAAGGCAAACATTTAAGAGAGACAAGCAGTGGTAGAATAAGCCCAGTTGATTTATTAGCGTTTTGAAAACTGGCAATACAGACGGAAAAACGTGCGCTTTATACATAATTGTTTAGAATGCTTGGGCGTCACTATGTCAATGCCAAGGTTCTCTTTTAAGAATAGTTAGTTATACACGTGATGGTTAACCCCTTCCAAACGGGAATTCCCGTTTTTCAGAATCCCGTTTCTTAGAATCAAAATAATCGTCAAAAATTTAACTTTACAGAAGTTAAAGAGGCATGCCTAATTGTAAGTCATTTTTTATTAGCTGTGGTTTCTGATGTTATGTGTTTAGCCGCAGCGAGCGTGGTAGCGCGAAAGACGCACGTAATTTGAAACAAATTATTTTGCAAAATGGGATTCTACAAAACGGGTGTTTGTCTATCATGATTGTTATAAATGTTCGTGTTTAAATGTTTTAAATGTTTCGTATGCCTAAAATTTCGTGCACGATATTGGCAAAACTAGATTTGGTGAAACGGGACGTAACCGTAATACCACCAGATTACTAGGATTACTTTGAAGAACAGCGGATTACTCACGGATTATCAAAATTGAAATCCCCTCGGACGGAAAGCCAAATGGGCTCGATTATATAGCACTAGACTAGAAGGTCTATTTGTCTCGGGTGTCTATTTGTCCGAGTGCCTATTTGTCCAGTGCCTAAATTGGGATGCCTATGTGCAATGAGTTTTTTTGTAGAAAAAACCTGATGACTAAGAATGGTTTCCTCGAAACGACGCTACTTGATTTTTGTGCGCATTTCAGGCTTTTACTAAAATATATCCTGTGCGTATGTGTCCACGTACCCAATGAACAATATACTCTTGTCTACCTTTATTTGAAATAAGGGTACATATTGGTTTGCATATTCTATCTGGATTTATCTGATTAAGTTCTCTTTCATTATTTAGCCTTTATTTATTAACCATTCTTTTACACGGCCTTCACGTACATTTTGATTTCTAATTCTAACTCACGTAAAGACATCCAACAAAATTCTACGATCTCAACAAACCGTCCGGATCTTTACAGAAAACTTGATCCTTTTATCATTCCTAGTTGAAGTATTCTCACCTAAGTGACCGGTCATTATTTATCGCGGGGGAGAGAGGAAATTGGGAGGGGTCATGATTTTTGGGGCCCTCTCAAGGAGGCGGGGAATGTCCACACACAAAAAAAATACTGGCTAAAGTGGAGGAAAAATTGATTTTTTTTTTACCACAAAAATGACACTTTCGGCAGTCAAAATTTCTAAAAAAGCCATAGTTTCTGGGTGTCTCCCAGGCCCCCACCATGTAAGTTTTTATACGATTTTGACGTTACGTCTAGCGTCATCCAGTGAATAGCTCTTTAAAATCCGTTTTTGCCCCATGGGGTATTTTACATGTTGCACGTGTTGATGTTGCGAAGGACAAGGACATGGATATACTAGGGATGAGTCAATAACCGAAACCGAATTTTCGGTTTTTACTGAAAACCGAAACTGAAACCGATTCGGATTTTGCGTCAGTTTTTCGTACGGTGTTCGAAAAATCAAAAATTGATTTGTTTTCCTTATTTTTTTAAAATAATTATTATTTTCTATGTATAAATGACGACAAAGCTCCTAGTCATTAAAAAGAAAATACAGGAAAATGGTGCCACAGCTATAGGCCCAAGTTCTATCACGCGGCTGAAAGTGAAAACAGGAGTGAGTTAGAAGCCAGTATTACAGGGGAAAAAAATAGAAGCCTGTTACAGGGGGGAAAAAAATAAGAAATACCTGCTTGGGGTGGATGGTGGTAAAAAACGATGCCGAAACCGAAACCGCAGTTTTGTGGGGGTGAAAACCGAAACCGAAGTCCCTAGGATATACTAGACTCGGAACTGCCTTAGTAGTGCCAATACGTATCCCTTACATCAAAAAATATTCCACCGTGATCAATCATGAATCTTGTCCAGAGATGGTTTGAAGAACTTTTTTTTTCATTATTTTCGAGAACGTACTTTAAGTTGTGGCTCGTTTTCCATACAATTGAGAACCTGTCGATGCGAAATGCTTTTTTTTTATTAGTCTAGAAGAAAATCGTCTCCACTTTACCTGAAAAGGCATAAGAGAAGCTTACTTTGTAGGGGTTTTTAGTACGTGTGACAGCTACCCAAGTGCCAACCCCCACAGTTAAGGGACTTGCCTGAAAATGTGTCGGGGTGCTTATCAAGGGGTTGCGGGAATTCCAAATTAACCTAAATTGGTGGAATATGGCTAATCGTGGTTCAGTTTTGGTTAAGCTTTAATGGTAAAACATGAGCGATAGTATGATCCGGCTCGCCTGACATTCTAGGGCGACACTAACCCTGGCTTAGGGCCTAAAATGGAATACCAAACGGCATGAGGCTTACTTGGGACGAGTTGGATTGGTAAATTTCGGGTTAATTTAAGTTTCCACAGCAAGACAAAATAGCTATGGGGTTGCAGTACTAAACTAGCAACAAGGTTGGTCCGGTTTGAAGTTAAGTTTGAGGAAACGGGACAAAAAGGGAAAATTTCTAATTAAAATGGCCAAAATTACCTTTCGATGCGGGGAGTTGGAGAGTTGGTGTCGGAATGAATTTTAGGTTAATACCTAATTGTTGGGAGCACCCGGCAGAAGACCAAGCGAGCTCGAGCCGTTACAATTGACGTCAAACATTAAGTACAGACAATTCACAGTCAAACGTTGTTACAACAATTAATATAAGTGCATCATATCAACTAACAATGAATATTAATTATTTTGAAGTGACAATGGGTCATTACAATTTGACGTCATGTGGATCTTGAGCTTGGCAGATTTCACAAATGACGTCATCGGCGTACCTTGCTGGGGAGGTACAATTTCAACGTTGAAATCTGAAATTAAACTCGCAACAACTTTTTGCGGTGTGGGGAGTCGCATTATTTGTGGACCTTGGGTGGGGGGAGGCAGGGTCGTTTTTTTCAGGGCCTTGGGAGGGGGCGACGGGTAATCGTCTAACTGGAAAACCGCATTACTGGAAGAACGTGTACAGTAACAGTATAAGAAAATCGTCTAACAAGAAATTCGTATAATGGAAAATCGTCTAATGTCCCTGCCTCACTCACGCTGCCGCACTCGCTGCGGCTATACATATAACATCAGAAACCGCAGTTATATTATTGTCCAGTTAGACGTTTATCCATTGTACGATATCCCGCTTAGATGATTTTCCAGATTTTACATTTAGGCAGATTTTAGACAATTATCCCATTAGATGATTTTCCAGTTAGACTTTCGTCCGACGCCCCCTTGCCCCCCCCCCCCCCCCCCCCTCTAAAATAAAGAGTCCACGCATCGTTTGTCATGACCAGTTTCGCATTTGTCGTACGCTTACTTTGGAATCTTATACTGTGATGCAAGCCATTTACTCTAACGTTTGATTTGGGGGGGGGGGGCCTCAGCCTTCTATGAGGAAGGGCGCAGTTGGCCAAAAAAAAAAGGTACAAGTTATGCAGCCGTGATTTTTGCATTTACAACGGTCGGTTCGGCTATTTCCCTTTGTATTCCCCACACATGCGCACACTCGACAACAGCTGCGCACCTTGCCGTTATCCATTCTGCGTGCGAGGGGGGAGGAAGGAAGAAGAATTTTCATTTCTGGTGGGAGAAGAGAAGCCAGAAGCGAGCGAGAGAAGGGGATGCTGGGTAATTCTGCTGCCGAAGATCCGCAGCCAATCGCGTGTTGGACGTGGGAGTGAGAAAGAAAGAAAGATAGATATAGATAGGTGGTGCTAGGGCCACAATCATGGCGCGTGAGGCCATCAAAGTGCTGGACGATGATCATCTAGCTATTAGCGCCATAGTCACGGGATCGCTACAACTCATATTCTTTCTCATCGCATCGATATTCCAGTTCGACAAATTAACCGATTTTGCTGGAGGGACCAATTTCATTGTGGTCGCCATCCTCACCTATGTTCTTGCTCAGGTGGGATAAGAAGAGTAAAATAACATGTACCCTGCATTGATTTCCCTTTCCGTAGTCCTGTAATTGTAACCTAGGCGACACGGCATTTCTCTAATACGTTGCTATGGTAGCAAAAGATGCCGCGTCGCCAGTGTTTATAAACGGTTTTTTTTTTAAAATCGGCTAGTAGCATTATTGCTGCGTAATTCAATAATACATCTCTCTTGATTTTGACTCGTTACAGACGTTCACCCGTCGACAGTTGATGGTCACTACCCTGGTGTGTATGTGGGGTATTCGGCTATCTGGCTATCTCGTATACCGGGTAATACGCATAGGAAGGGATAAAGGATTTGAAAGGCGCAGCAGCAACGTCATCCGGTTCGCCATATTCTGGACATTTCAGGTGACCTTGATTTCAAATTTCGTCCCCTCATCTTTTCTCACCCACACAAATATCCATTATTGGTTCCTTTTATGTAGGTCAATTTGTACTTATACCTTTGTCAGTTCTTCAGTTACAGCGCTGTAACGCATTCTACGACAAATTTATTTTACCTACACACACGCTGATCGATTTTTAGTTATAAAAAACGTTTTCAGCAGCGTACATTTCTAACAAAGCTCCTAAAATTTGAAGTTGTGGTCATTTTGCTACCGAATGTAAGCGTAGTTGTTGTCAGTAGTAAATAAAATTGAATACAACAAAAATAAACAAAGTGTTTTATCAGCTTTTGCATAATGTAATAGCCGGGAGAAAAGCACCGCCCTTAAAATCTGTGGGCTTCACTGCAAGACGCTTCGGGTTTAATTGCGCGAATGGTTGCTTTTAGGACTAATCGGCGATCGTCAAGACCTACTTAACAACCGCGGAACAAGGAATATGTGCGGGTGATTGGCTGTTAGCTTGATGACCCAAGGAAAAATATTAAATTTCAAATCAAAATGTGAACTGCTACTTTGTCTGAGGCCATTTTACAGTATTTCCTCTCTGCTGCCTGCTGTGTTTAATTATTCGCTTTGATTCGCATCATGTCATCTGTAACCTCAAAACTCCGAACTTTTTGTTATATTCTTATTGTTAGTAAATTAATCGATTATATTAACCCTTCAACGCCCGGAAGGAACTTAAGTGCCTGAATTTATGATTTTATTTAGCCACTGCTACAAACTTTAGTTATGTACGATAGGCCTACCTGGAAAACCGCTTGGTAAAAAAATCTACGACAGATGTCATTACTAGCCTTAAGTGTTCTGAGTTACAGGAAACAAGATGGCGTCGCCTACACTATTTCATTTCTGAGACATCCTCGCTTTTTTTTGTAAGAGTTTCATTTACTTAAAATAATATGTAAGAATGGTTTTGCCAGGGGTAGCATATATAATGCGCTCCTGGTTTTGCTCAATGTAAGTCCACAGAATACACTTATTACCACTAATTAGCATTACACCGTTTTTATATCCATAAAACAACACGTAAAAAACGTAAGGTCTTACAGGAAAGCTGGTTGAGCTTTATAGCCAATTAGAGTACAAAACGAACTTGTTTGGTGTGTAAGGTAAAAGTTTAACCTACCCGAAGTCAAAACAGCAAAGGAACACAAATAAATTTTCCTGTAAGGTTTCATATACCTCAATGTTGCTGTACTGTTTAGTCCAAGTGAAGCCTCACTGCTGTATTTGCGTGTTTTTAGTTTTTACTTTAGAATGCGATAGGTCAGATTGATACATTCTACTTGGCTAAACGACATCGCTGAAAATCGTAACAGTGAATCGTCTTAGTGTACCTACATATTCAGTAATTCAGGGTTCGTGTGGGTCCTGAAAACCTGAAATTGTCGTTGAAAATAAAAAAAATCTTGCATCTAAAATCTTGTAATTCTCCACCAGACCCCCCAGAAAAAACCGCCAAATCCTCCCAGGTGGGGGGGGGGGGGCAGAAGCTAATGCGTTTTTAGAAATGTTGACTGCATTTTTTGTGTGATTCCCCTCCACCCCAACACGGGAGATAAATAATGATCGGTCTGTAAGTGGCATTGCAGTCTTATAACTGAACAGCCTGTAAATAAACTTAAAAACATATTTCTGTCTACACGTTAACAAGTCAATGTTTATGGCTGAAATTATGTTATTCTGGGCCAAGAAAAGCAATGTATGACGTGATAAGAATGAGTAAAAGTCAGTATCGTGCACAATTTAAAACGCACTACGTTTCGGGAAGTCAACCTCCCGTCTTCAGGTGAAAATAAAACACTAAAGTTTTTAAAATCCATGGTAGTATCTGACGAGTCACCAAATCCATAAAAACAACCCAGTTCAGGCATGGTCCAGGCCTAAAACTTTTAAAATTTTGAAAATAATGTATGTACCAAACAATACACATGTCAGATGGGCATCCAGAAGTAGAATCTAATTCTTATTCTTATCTTATCTTTACTCACTCAACAAATTCAACAAGTTCAAGAAAAAGCCGTCTATCTAAAACTACTCTCTTTAACTTGGACCAGACCACGTCGTTCCGAACCACGTGACATCACAGACTCGGCAGGTACTGCCATGAATTTTTAAAAATTTAGTGTTTCATTTTCACCTGAAGACAGGAGGGTGACTTTCCGAAACGTAGTTTGGTGACTCGGCAGATACTGCCATGAATTTTTAAAAATTTAGTGCTCTATTTTCACCTGAAGACAGGAGGTTGACTTCCCGAAACGTAGTTTTGTGACTCGGCAGACACTGCCATGAATTTTTAAAAATTTAGTGTTTTATTTTCACCTGAAGACAGGAGGTTGACTTTCCGAAACGTAGTTTGGTGACTCGGCAGATACTGCCATGAATTTTTAAAAATTTAGTGCTCTATTTTCACCTGGAGCAGGAGGTTGACTTTCCGAAACGTAGTTTGGTGACTCGGCAGATACTGCCATGAATTTTTAAAAATTTAGTGCTCTATTTTCACCCGAAGACAGGAGGTTGACTTCCCGAAACGTAGTTTGGTGACTCGGCAGACACTGCCATGAATTTTTAAAAATTTAGTGTTTTATTTTCACCTGAAGACGGGAGGTTGATTTTCCGAAACGTAGTTTGGTGACTCGGCAGATACTGCCATGAATTTTTAAAAATTTAGTGTTTTATTTTCACCTGAAGACAGGAGGTTGACTTTCCGAAACGTAGTTTGGTGACTCGGCAGATACTGTCATGAATTTTTAAAAATTTAGTGTTCTATTTTCACCTGAAGACAGGAGGTTGACTTCCCGAAACGTAGTTTGGCGACTCGGCAGACACTGCCATGAATTTTTAAAAATTTCCTGTTTTATTTTCATCTGAAGATGGGAGGTTGACTTCCCGAAACGTAATGTGTTTAAAATTGCGCACGATACTAGCGTTTACTCATTTTTTTTTCAAACTACTTAATGTATAACGTGAGACACAAGGAACTCTTTTTTTTTTTCTTAAGTCCAATATGATACTTGGAAATGAGGATGTTGGTCAGTGAGCTGTACTTGCTCGTTTTACTAGGGGTTCACTCGAAAGAAACTAATTATGATTTGAACTCTAATTACAGGGAATACAGAATCATTTTGCTCACTGGTAATGTCAGAAAATGAACGCAATGTGTGCATTTCTGTTTGTCTGTTTCTGACTTAGTTCTATTGCGTGTGAGTGAGTATGTGTTCATTTTATGTGTGACTTTGTAATTGTTCAGTTTTGTAGGCGTTTGTTTATAAGGGTTTGTGAGTTTGACGTTTTAGTTCTTGTACATCTACATGTTTGTATTTTGTGTGTGTATTTTTAATGCGCTAAATATCCAACTTTTTTGTTTGTTTGATTAGTAAAGTACATGTATGCCTGTGCATCCAGATTGGTATGTCACAATTAACCCAACCGATTTTCTAGACAGCTGGACAGTCTTTGTTGCAAAGTTGGACTCATCCGTAACTTCAACAACAAAACTTTGATCGTAGCAGCTGAGTTGGAAATGTTGAAATCAGGATAAACACAGCCTTTCTTATGAGTTATTATTACCTTTCAGCTGCAAACCAAAAGTTCTCACACTTTACCAACTGGTCCAGCTGTTGGGGAAAAAAATCCAAAATATGCATGCTAACATTTCTAGGAAAGTATAATCAAGTCGTGTGTTGGGCAGCTGCTCCATCTGGTAGTGGCTCTACCCCATTCGATATTTTATGTGTAGACAACAGCTGAACACCACCAGTTTTATCACCATCAAGAGAAAACTGGAAACAATCAAGAAGCAGTGGAATTTAGGAAAATATCTTACCATTAAATCAACCAGAAGTAGATTTAGTTGTTTGGCAACCAGTTCACTCTTGCACAGCTCCAGTACGAAAACAAACTTACCACAGCTTCCGCTGATTCTCCGAAAAATTATCTACGACACATAATACGAGTCTGCGAGTAAACAACAATACTTTCACAAAATAATATACACTGCTTACACAGTGTTGGACTGACCCGCATGGGAACCCGAAGCAGGTTGGGGGGGGGGCACTATAGGAGGCCCTTGTTTAAATTTTTTTTTAATGTTTATTTTTTCAAAATTTGCGTTAAAATAGCATGTTGCAGGAAAACATTTCAAATTTACGATGATTTTTTGAATATACACGCAAACAAACTTAGGACTGTATGCTTAACCTTACCAGTTCCCGAAGCTTTTTATTTGTAGCATCAAGTTTTTTGGGGGGGTATTTTTACGTTACAGCAGTAAAGATTTGATATTTCTATATCCTCAGGCTGTTTGGGTCTACACAGTGAGTCTTCCCGTCATGTTGGTCAACTCTCCCATGAATGCAGAGCCAGCATTTGCCCCACGGACCATGTCGCATCTGGACTGGGCTGGTTTTGTCATCTTCTTCCTCGGCTTCCTGTGCGAAGTCTTTGCTGACATGCAAAAATTCAACTTCAAGGAAGATCCAGCAAACTATGGACGCTGGTGCGACATAGGTAAGGCCAAATTGTTGCCAATTTGTGCATCACTTTCCCTTCACATATTATAAATTGGTAGCTGTGTGCTATATAATCATGCTGTCCATTTACATCTTATATCGCAAAGTCATCACCAGCAAACAAAACCATGATTCAGCCAAAAAAAGCAGTTTATTGTACACCTACGTAACTCAAACACACAGGGAATAGTGGCATGAACAAACTTGCATGAACTCAAGCAATGCTAGATTGAGATAATGGTTGTCACCCCTTGAATATAGTAGCTTTGAATATGAGAAAGATTCTCGAAAATGTATGTGAATTTTATGAATAAAACACTAAGCCAGTAACACAGGCGACAAATCAACACACTTATATTTCGGTATCAACGAGAAATTGAAGCGATACCGAAATATAAGTGTGTTGATTTGTCGCCTGTTGCACATTTTACACATTGATGTGAATTTTAAGTGTATTCCTAGTTTTTTTTGCCATTACCGTTTAACTGTAAAGAAAAGAACCATTATTTCCATCACCCCGTGGGTAGATAATATAAAATAATAACTGAACTTATGTTAGATTACTGATACATTGATTCTGGGTGCCCATAAAAAGCAAACAACACGACATTTTTAAGTCCAATTTTTTTTAATGGAAATAATAATTTATCTAATTATGAGTGTGAAAAATTAAGTTGCAATATTTAACATTTTTGGGGGAAAAAATGGAGAAAACCTTACAAGTTTCGTTTGATATAGTCACAACACACATAACACACACAAAGTTGTGTGTGACATATTAGTGACCACACCCTGTAAGTGACGAAATTTGTCCAAAGAGGAAATTAAGATCCAATTTTTACTCTTTTTTTTTTACTTAAAAAAAAACTTATGTGTCCTCTACATGGAAACTGTATTTCTGTGTAGAGGGTTTCCAATGGAAAGAAGCAGAACAGTTCAATGTAAATTTAGTGAACTTAATTGAAACATGTTTTAAGTGTATAACTGTTTCTTAGGTCTTTGGCGGTGGACGCGCCATCCCAATTACTTTGGAGAAGTGATGCTGTGGTGGGGCATCTTTATCATTTCAACCAATGTGCTACAAGGCATGGAGTGGGTTGCCGTGGCAGGACCAGTCTTTATTACTACAATCATTCTCTTCCTAAGCGGGGTACCTATTCTCGAGAGATCGGCAGACGAACGATACAGAGGGTAAGAGACTGCTTGCTCCCATTTTCAAGTGCTTGTTACATAATCAAAATTAAGTCCATTTTGCTCATTTGATTGTCATC
>JAHWFP010191041.1:10750-23780 GCA_023313725.1 Lithobius niger
AGTCGGCAACAGTACTGTTCAACTACAAGCAGAGCAGCATTACATCTGTGAACTACAAGTGCATATGTTGTGCTGAGGAGGATTTCAGTTTCGACACATTTCATACACGAAGCAGTCCACATTAAAGAAGGGCGTTGGGAGAGCACAAGGTACACTAATCTGAGATAGAAAGAAGACTGCCCCGACTGCAATTCAAACCCAAGAAAGCCTGCTTAATAGGCTATTCACTTCAGGTTGCATAGCTTCTACGCTCGACTGGCGACTACAGCAAAGATAGCGCACCCAGCCTAGTAAGCAGGATGTCCTTGATTCAAACCCCTGGCAAAACAGTTGTCTTTCTTTATTACATTGGTGCATCTTGTATTCTCACAACACCAGTCTTTAATGTTAACTGTTTCGTAAGCCATTACTTGTGATTTCAAATCCTTAAAAAAACAAATTTTCAAACACAATCACTGCTTATGTTGAGGCCAGAATTTAAACTGCAAAGTGGCTGTTGTATTGGTGGTGAGCTCTGTCTATGAGAAGTGGAAAACTTTTGCACGGCCATGAGCAAATATATAGAGCAGATAAACCATTCACTGAATGAGTGCCCATTCTTAAAAATCTGTTACCGAACTGCGAATGCGCGTCGCTCTTCTTGAAAGGGCTGAAAATGCTTTTGTATTCTGCCAACCACCCCAACCAAAGCAAATCAAGAAGTGTCTCATAATGCTAAATATACTCCTCCACAAACGTGAACAAAATCACCCTCCAGAAGCTAGATATGGCAGTGATGTATCATAAAGTACTTCGGCTTTTCCAGACGCCCCAGCTGGTTTTGCTTAGCCACCTCTTAATTTTTTTTCCTGTCTCTGCCACTATTAAGGCTGTACCGATCAGCATTTTTTCTGCCGTACAGATTCCGATCCGATCAGCTACCAATCCCACCAATCCGATTTAACTGAACTGATCGCTACAGATTTTTAACAATTTTTTTTTCTGGCTTACACAAACTTGTAGGCAAATGAAAACATTGGAATACATTTTTTTTTACCAAATAAAAGTAAAAATTTGTCCGTTATTAACCTTAGCCTACAAAATGTAAAACATGTAGGCCTAGCCTAAATTAAAACAAATGGTAACAAACATGTGGAGAAACAGAATTTATTTATTGTCAAAAATTGAAAATCTGCAGGTTTTTGTTCGCCGTACTGATTTTGGCTGATCAGTTCGGTACAGCCTTAGCCACAATACACCATATGCAATATTTGAAAGCCGACTTTTATGCAAATAGATGTTTCTTCCAGTAACAAATTTCATTGTTATGCCTATTTATAGCTTTACCAAAACGTGGAGTGTAAAAAAAATATGTGTATACACAAAATAAAAGCAGCTGTTGCTTGCTTATTGCACTTTTTTTCACCAAGCACTGATTTACGAAACAGTCTGTTCTTAAATTTTTTTTTTTAGCAATGGCATACATTTTTTCTCCCTAAATTTTCAGGAAACTGGTATTGAATTATAAGACAAGGGTGAAGCAAATACGGTTTCAGCTAATTGATATTGAATTATAAGGATTTGTTTATTGTTTTAACTCACAAAACACACATTTCAGAGACACTCACATATCTGCTAATTTTTGACAACTACACAGTTGTCTTCTTCAAGCACTCCAGGGGTTGTTTTGAACTCTGGTTACATCTTATTGGCCAAATTATTATGATTGATTTCTACTTTCGATCATCGGAACTGAATTGGTCTAGACTTTTGTACTCTGGGTACTCTTACTGCACCCTTCTTCTCTCTCAAAGTTTGAAAAGTAATGAAAATTCTTTTCGGTTCGAAACTTAAGAATTTTCACGCTCTAATTAGTTTTCAACTGTTTGTTGCAGAAATACAAGTTACCATCTGTATAAAGAAACCACAAGCCCTTTCATACCCTTCCCTCCAAAAATCTATCGAAAATTGCCCGCCATTGTCAAATTCTTTGCCTTTTGTGAGTTTCCATTCTACAACGGTCTTGGAGACCCCAACCTCATGACGCCAACAGAAGTCTCTGCAGATACTCTTCAAGCTCCGGCACTCCCGCCGGCTACTTCAAGTCCCAATAGCGTGTAAAGCCCAAGACTGGGATATTCCAGAGCCCACCGTTCTTTCACGCCAAAGGATGCGTCTTCAGAGAAGAAAGCAGAGTTTATTAAACTATTTTGCTCCGTGAAGATGATGTCGACAGCAAGCAATAGCTGCCCCTAAATAACTTTTTTTGAGAACATGACATTCCCCTCACTATTTGAGGTTTGTACAAGAATGGGTAAATGATGCTGTCATTCGGCTTTTATTCGATTCGTTCCAGTATTTTTTTTAATGAGAGTTGTTTAAAATACTTGACTGAAGGATGATGGCTAAATGTGTTGCCATACCTCACACCTATTCCTTCCTTTTCAGTCAGCTGTTTATGTCGAATAGCGAGTCGAGAGTGACATACAAACATGAGAAGATTAGATGCAATTTGCCGCATGACAAGCAGCTTTTACACAATCGTGTACCTTAGAACTTTTCCACTGACAGCTTACAGACATACAAGTAATGCAATAAGTTTACAGATAAACTGGGAACTTTTTTCAGTTCTACAGTTCTAATAAATTCCATTAAGGTACAACAGTGCATCATTAAATTTAGCCAGAATCCCCATTCTAATTAAATATTAGGTCATTACAACCTATCTTGCCTATCTGTCGTTTAATTTTTAGCATTTACAGAAAATAATAGAAAGCATCATTAAATCCCTAGGAATCACCTTGTAATTAAACATCCTGAAGCACTGTAATAAATCTCACAATCCCAAGCACCAAATATGGTATTTACTGTTGAAATAAAGGTGCTCAATTTTTATGTGCACAACCTCTGCAATACAGTTTAACTCGTAGGAAAGAGGTGTCTTAATCATCTACTTTTCCTTCTCTTTGGCTATTTCATGAAGTTATTTTTTTTTTGTATTGTACAGCTTAAAATAATTTTATTAATTATTCAACACAGTAATTAATAAAAACATTCTGCGCTACATTGGTGCTGATAAGGAGCCGGCAAACCTTGTCGATCCTGGCTTTTGAAGCTGAATGCATGTTTAGCTTTTAAAATTAACCCTGAAAGTTAATATTTTTTTCTTCTAAAGTATATTACATCTTCCAGTTATTTAGTAAAGTTGTAAAATCCATTTCACTGTTGCGTTTCGTCAAGAGGCAGATTTATCCATGAATTTTCGTACATCGAGTGATACACATCGTTATGGTTTTCAATCGTCGATCTGCAAATTGCGACTGGTGTGAATCCTGTGCAGATCGAAAATGTGAAAACCGTCCACAAGGTGTCAATGATGGCAATTGATGGAACCATGGAAATTTACGAGCAAAACTACCTCTTTACCTACAACGGTGTGAAATGATTCGTCACAATTATAAGCATTGTAGGGGCTCTGCCAATACAGCCCAACTCTCTGCGTTAGGAACCATTCATGATTTGAAGAGCAAAGAGCAGCTGTTGGCATATTGCATTTTAGTCTATTCACCGAAACAGCGACTAGCAATAGAGACTGACACTCGAAAACTTGTCGGGAATGGTACAAGTTAGAGACTAACAGTTTGCACTGTTGTTTTCAGATTGATAACAGCAGCTGTGTCAATGGTTCTGCAAGAATATACGAATGCCGTAAAAGAAAATTATACAATACAGTACAGAAATTTGAAAAATCATGCATCATCTAAAATGTATTAGGCAAGACTGTACAAATCCGACCTTGCTAAACCTATTTTACCAGTCAGAGTTTCATGGGTAGAAATCGGTAACAGGTCAAAATGCAGAAAGTTGCCGATCATGAAAACCCAATTTCTAATCGCTTGGCGTAAATATAAAAAACTACAAATGTGTCGTGCATTCTTCTTGCAAATGCTTCACTTGCACTAGACTTGGCAACTTCTATGTAATCAGTATTCGATAAGAGAAACATTTGTGTAAAGTTGAGAATTATTACAGTTCTACGGTTGCTGAATATCGGTAAGGTATTTGTCAAAATTTACATCAGTGATTGGTTCACTAAGATCGTTGGGTACGCCTGTCACTTTTATACTGATCTGCTTGATATCAATTCAGCTGGAAAAAAAGCAGATTGGTGCACACTTAATAGCAGCTAAGCGAAGAGTAGAAACCAGCAGTGTACAATGTTTGTCCAACTAACCTTGTTGAATGTCAACCCAGCAGAAGCAGCCACTTAGCCAGCAGGCCTTGGAAAGCACGTGTCATTTTCTAGTTTCCACTAACCTCTTAACCAATATATCTGAAACGATACCCATTTACCATTTCTTCCATTGCAAAGTTATCTTTATTCCCAGTATTACTGTACTGCATAAACACTGACTGTGTAGCTCTTGTTAAGCATGAGTATAATGCTGCAAACGTTTCGTCTTTAACTTGTACAGTTTTTGCTAAATAACTTTTTGGCCGTTACCCCGGTCTTTTGATGGTCACTGTTTTGACGAATGGGACTCAAATTCAAGTCTTCAATTATTCATGTTAACTTGCCATACGGAATAGACAATCGACATTAGAAAGGGTTGCTTGACCCCAGTGCCAAAAAGGCATTCACAAATAATTTACAGATCAAATCCTAAATCCTTTTGCCATTTAATTCATGTTTTCAAGTTAGACATGAAAATTACAAAACCCAAAAGCAATCTTACAGCCACAAAATTCAAATTTAATTACATTCCCAATTTATATTTCTGGAATTCCTTTCACCGGAATTCACATAAATGTTTCATCTGGAGAACGGGAATGTGCAGGATTTTTTGTGCTGTCGTAGGTTATTACTAGTAATACTGTACATATGCGTAAAATAATACAGTGCAAAAAGCAATATTTGTTGGTTCTATGTAAATCAATTCTTGATTAATGTACTTAAAACTAATTAGGCTAGCGTAAATGACTTTATAAACTGTTATAAATGGAATTATTTATTATCTTGTTCATAATGATGTGAATGATTAATGATATGCTTGAAGAAAATGTTAATGTTATGCTATTGCAAACATTGTAAACATGGTTTATCTTTTAGAAAACTGTAAATAAAGACTTTTTAAAATAATGCTTGACTTCTGGTTTTTCACAAACTGCTGCCGTTGCAAAGGAAATCAAGTTTAAATATTGTCGAAGTATTATGATCGATTTATACAAAACTACATTTAATGTTTTATCAGGCTCAATTGTGAACCTCGTTAAAGCATTTGAGAAGTCTAGTAAATATCAGCCTACCAAGCAAAAGGTGTTTTGAACTCATTAAGCAAAAGTGCCTTACCAAAAGATGTCAACTAAACCTAACCCAGAAATTCACATGAGTATTAAGTTCTTATTGTCCCACCAGCACTTGAGACCTATGAGAAAGGTGTCCCAAGTGTTGTGGGTGGTAGCAAGGGGCTGCCAGGTCCAAGTTGTGGTATCGGGATTAGGCCAAGAAAGAGCTTTGTAAAGGTCCTTGCAGAATACTCGTAGCAGTACTTTGCCATATTACGTTGAGATGGCAAAATATTGCTGTTCTGCTAGGACCATCTTTCCCAATTTTGACACTGCCATCCGGGTAATCATGTCAGGCCATTACTTTTTGCATCAAGCAGAAATCCTACCTCCAGCTTCATTAGCATTCACAACTGTGGTTATGCAGCTCCAACGCAGAACTGCTTAACATTTTATGTATACTGCTGCACATGTTTTGCATGGAATGCAGTATACTACTCCTTTTTTGGAAAGTGTGGTTTTGTCTGGTTGTTTGATCTGGCATGCGGGTGGAGTGGGAGTAACTGGGGATAGTATACTGCATTCCATGCAAAACATGTGCAGCAGTATACATCGGAGAGACACAGCGGTGTTTCCAAGCCTGGCTACAAGACCATGTCAGTGCCACTGAAGATGCAGACAAAAAAAAACAGCATGGCCCTCCACCACAAGAAAACGCAGCACCCCATAGCCTGGGATGAATCCACAATCCTACTCAAATCCAACTCCTTCCAAGATAGCCACCCGAGAGCATTAGAGTCCATAGCCATAACACAGTTCATCCAGAGTAATGTGCCACTTATGAATCTTACAGCAGCGACATATAACGTCGATAAACTGCTACATCCAGTGCTTACAGAGAAGCTAAACCGGAAGTGGCTCTCTCCAATCCAGAGAGCTGTACTAGCTCACTGGCAACTCGACCTTCGCCAGCATCGTGACGTAGTGTGAGAGATGTAATCGTTCTTTTTCCAAAGCTGTAAATACGACGAAGTAAACGATTTTTCACCGAAAATTCAGTGAACAATTTTGTTAAATAGTTCATTTTGTGGTTTTAGTGTAGATTTTGAAATAATGTTCTACAAGTATTCAAGGGAAAAAAAATTACTGAAAATACTTTTAACTCGTGCTGGCGGAAGCGTATAGCACTCCACCATACCCTTAATTAATATTCTCAAGCACTTTTTAAAATTTCCTTTGCCCTACTTTAACAAGATTCTGGATATGCCACTGATTTACCACAATTCTTTTTAGCAAGAGCAGTGAAAAATACCTATAATATCATAATGTTATGAAGTTGAACTATTACTTAACGCACAATTTTGCAGTTTTGAATGACAACAAAACGGGGTAAATATGTCAACATTTTATTAACAGAAGCTAGTATCAATGAATGCAAACAAAGTTAACGAGTAAAGAAATACGTACTGTACTTAATGAAAAAATATATTTATGTAGCCTACTGGTATGGTTAGCAAGTGCATACCATGTTAATAAAGTTAAAATGAGTAGTGTTGATTTCAGTTACAAAATGATGAATGACAGATTGAAATCTAACTTAAATTTTGTGACACTTCAGTGTGCAAATTAACAATCACGTCCAACCCAGAGATGCTGCTTTCCTGGCGACATTGTTGTGGATCGCTTCATCCATTACTGCAAACACGCCTTTGCACCCCTTTGTGGCAGTGTCCAACATCTGCTCCAGTCGATCCGAGTGGAACCTTGCTGTCAGTTCAAGTAACACCACGTGTTCCGAACGCGGAAGCATGGCCATGGTCAGCTCAGCACCACCAGAACCGGACTCAGCGTGACTTACGTCTACAAGTGGCGTGTCAGCAGCCAGCCCAGCCGTGCAGCTGCATACGTAGTCCCGAAGAGGAATGGCAGCATCAACTAAAGCCAAAGTTGCAGCATTCACACAGGCACAGTAATTACCGCCATCAGCTTGTAAGACCTGTGGAAAAGAAAGACAATCAAATGTTACACACCGTTCCTTTCAAATGACAATTTGGTAGCAATCGCACATTGTCAGTAGAAAGCACTCGCCATTTCACAATTTTTACTTGCCACATACCAAATACATCTTCACAATACGTGGTTTAGCTAACTTACACATTTACCAGAAAAAGATATTTTATAGCCCGTGTAAATCTGAGCATAACACCACAAATGGTTCATTTCTACGTTATACGGTTGCCGAGACATGGCTGTTTGATTATCATTCTCTATTGCTAGTCATCTTTTTTGGTGAGTAGGACTAAATTCAAGTCGCCAAATGGCGACCAACATTGAAGAGGGCCGCTACAAACAAACTATTTGAACAACCTTTGCCAACCGTGTCTGTGTAAATTGTCATTTGTTAATGGCTAAAAAATGTAACACTTGACTGTGTTTTTAGCCCAGCCGAGCTGTCCACTGAGTTTTTGAGAAACCAACTCAAGGGCAGCACCGTAAAATTGCAAGTTACGTTATGACTTGAGTAAATGATCCATATTGAAAAGGTTAGCCTCATTTGTGTAAGGTGCAGGAATGGTAGGAGCAGGAGCACCTTAATTCGGGTTAAGTTATTTTTCTTCTCATTTTTACTCGATTATGAAGATGGCAACGGCAACAACAACAAAAAAGCCGTAATGCTCAAACTGGTAGCCTAATGCAACCATGCTAGCAAGAATAATGAAGTGGTGCGTTTAGAACCATTTGGCTTTTAAAGAAGAGTTTTCCAATAATCGTAGTCTAGAAATCAATACACCATAATTAAACTGGAACTGATTAATACAGTATTTAAGAGTTAGTTACCACCACCAGCATTACAAACCAAGGTGGTGCGCTCCTGTGGGTTAAACAGCATAGTCAAAATTACGGTTACCAGATGTTCGTCTTTGCACTGGAGCAACAGACTTTGAATTTCACATTTGCTCCTGTCGCAAAAGTGGGATATTGGCAATCCAACCTAAATTTGTTTGTTGCATACCACCTAGTCAAAACATAAATGTACTAACTACCTTTGAACGGAATGATTTACTTAAGGCAACCACTATGGCAACTGTGCGTACGAGAAAGTTACAAGACTGCTAGTGCCACCAGCTGCTTTATGGGACAGACATGCATCAGTTAAACATTGTGCTAGCGATACTCCAGGCTCGAGTCGCCCGACCACACCTACCCCTCCCCCAAATAAAATTTGAAGGTCCAGAATTTGACGGATGGCCCCAAAGTACCAGATTTAAGGAGTAACCTTAAGGTCCCGAATTTGAAGGTAAAACTGTCCGTAATGTTCTTGAATCAAGGAAAACTACACAAAATTCAATCATTCTAATCTGAAACGTGGAAGCTTTTCTCCAGTAATACCTTTAGCTCTTTTAGACAAACTGAGTAATAGATTTTACCATTTTTTCATCTTTCGACAGTTTATTAAAAAAAAATTACTCCTCCTTCACTAGGTTGTCAGCATTCATTCGATAAACACCCAATTGGCTGCGGCCCTCCCCCCGCTCAGATCTTTAATAGCTGGGTACGGGTCTGCAACCTGTTAACTAGCCTAAATCAAATCCTGCTCATTCCGAGTTTTTGAGAAACCAAGTCAAGGGCAGCACCGCAAAATTGCAAGTTACGTTATGACTTGCATAAATGGACCATATTGAAAAGGTTAGCCTCATTCGTCTAAGGTGCAGGAATGGTAGGCGCACCTTAATTCGGGTTAAGTTATTTTTTGTCTCCTTTTTACTCGATTATGAATCACTAAAGTGTTATTTAATACGTACCTCCACAAAGATATCAATCTGGGATCTTGGATACAGTTCTGTTTTGATTGCAGCTTCAAATGTTTGTTTTAAATGCAAGGTCATCTCTTGGGATTTCCGATCTCCTCGTGGCCGACGTTTTCGTTCTCCTGTACTAAACGTAGCCATGCTGTATTGGCAGTTGATGAAGGCTTCAGTAAGTACAGCTTTTTGTTTACTTCCTCGAATCTGTAAAGTGTTAAATAAATAGTTGCTCACATTGTAAGTCTAAATCTTATTGAATGATACAATATTAAGCTGTAATTAAACGGACAATCGCTATCGTGATCATTCATGACAATGAAACTCTTATTTTTTATTTTACACAATTTCAACGTTCTTCTGCCAACTGATGTTACTAAATCTCCAGCAGTTCGAAAATATTGGCCATCAGTTGTAAATCTGTAAATCTATGTCTCAGGCATGAGAGTGGCCTTGAACAAAAAAAGCTGAAAATATTTTGTGCAAAAAAAAAGGGATACACGATAGATTTTTCTGAAAATAACTGAACATTTTAAGGTTTGTATTACGGTTGGTTTTAAGATTCACCTAAATTTAAATGGAAGACCTGCCCCAAGTTCAAAAACTGAAGTCAGAAGTACCAAAAAATAAATAAAAAAATAGACTTACTGAAAATGTTGCTCAGCACAAAAAAAGCTGAAATCAGCTAATTAGCTGAAAATTCTCATGCCTGATGTCTGAACAGTCTCAAAAGAGAAGAGAAAAAAATATAAAAGAAAAAATAAAATTTAATATTTAGGCTACATGAAAAATGCATAAGGAGCTGTACAGAAGTATCCCAAAATTTTCTTCTTTTTTTGTGCCCCTCTCCCCTGTCACCTTAATTGGACACCATTCTGCAAAAATGTGTCAAGCCACATAAACATATTTTTGAGAAAACGAGTGTTAATGTTCTTATTCATTAAAAAATACAGTGTTGTAGTAGCATTACTGTTTGTTTTTATACAGGGTGCCACAGAAATGTATTTTCACAAATGAAGGGGCATATTCTACGTAACAAACTGGTGAAAAAATTCCATATGAACATATATACGGAAATGCGTCCTTTTAGAGAAATTTTTCCTTTCAGAGATACATGTGTACATCCAAGATCCAGAGCGAAAATGGTGAAGGCTCAACTAACAAAATTTAAGTTTTATTGTGGTTTTCCCAAATTGAGTTTCCCCTGAGCTACTGAACAGGTGGGACGGACCATCCCCTGCCCCCTATCAATAGTTATGAACCGACTGAAACTAAGTTTCAACTGCCTGATACTAGAAGGGTCGCCCATATATTCACATGTCAGGCATTAGCCTACGCCGCTTTCATCCTGGATCTTGGATGTGCACATGCATCTCTGAAAGGAAAAAGTTTTTCGAAAAGGACGCATTTCCGGATGGAATTGCATATGGAATTTTTTCATCTGTTAGTTATGTAGAACCTGCCACTTCATTTGTGACATACATTTATGTTACACCCTGTATAGAAGAACAGGAATGCTACTACAACACTGTATTTTTTAATGAATAAAGAACATTAACGCTCGTTATCTCAACAATATGTTTGTGTGGTAAATAAAGAAAGAAATCACAAGGTAAAGGGTAAATGAAGCAAGCAGTCTGCATTAAAGACTGGCCTTGTGAAAATAAACAATACACTAGTCTGAGAAAGAAAGAATAGACAACTGCCCCGACTGGGACCCGAACCCAGGACATTCCATTTACTAGCCGGGCGCTCTAACCACTGCGCTACCGGGGCGGGCACTGGCTACAGGCTCCAGCCGAGCTAAGTAGCTGTTCAATCTTTCTCAGTGGTGACCTAAAGATCACGAACATATATACAAGCAGGAAAGCAACATTGTTTCTTGGCTTCGGGGCGTCGGACGAACGTCTAACTGGAAAATTGTCTAATGGGATAATTGTCTAATATCTGCATAAATAAAAAATGAGAAAAATCGTCTAAACGGAATATCGTATAATGGATAAACGTCTAACTGCAGCTTCTGATGTTATAGGTATAGCCGCAGCGAGCGAGGCAGGGACATTAGATGATTTTCCATTATGCGAATTTCCTGTTAGACGATTTCCCATTATACGAAAATCCAGTTAGACGATTTTCCATTTTACAAATTTCCCGCTAGACGACTTTCCGTTATACTGTTTTACGGTATACGTTCTGCCAATTACGCGATTTTCCAGTTAGACGATTATCCCTCGCCCCCCTTGGCCTCCACACTAGAAATAATGCAAGTAGTAAATAAAGAAAGAAATCACCAGGTAAAGGGTAAATGAAGCAAGCAATCTGCATTAAAGACTGGCCTTGTGAAGATACATAATACACTTGTCTGAGAAAGAAAGAAAAGACAACTGCCCCGACTGGGCCGCGAACCCGTTTACCCCAGTAGCAGAAAATCCTTGACCAGTCTGCGACGAACATAATGAGCGCCCACAAATCTGCTGGGTAACTGTTTAAACACAGTGTCTCAGGTACTTTTCTTCTTTTTAATACAGGACAGACTTACAGAGTATTGAACATTACATTTACTGCAGACACTGAGACACAATACCTCAGATTGTTACTTTTTCGTGCAGGATGGTATTATGGTAAAATTATACACTTTTATGTTCAATCCAGAAAATTGACTTTTAACTGGTTTCTTTATTTATCACTTAAAAGTCAATTTTGTGCCATTGATAAAATTTACACGTTTACTTTACGATACACAATACATTGGACAACTAGCCAGTAGCCACCACAGGCAAACTATTTAAAACATGTTAGACAACTTGCATTTGCAGCAGTTCTGGAACTTTTGAAATTAAATGATTGGCAATTTTGTTTGGAGCACTGACACTGCTGTCTTCAGTGTTGATAAAGATGCTCCAAATTTCGATATTAGGACAGGTTTCAAAAATTTCCTGGTATTTTTTATATCCAGTTGGAGGGCCGTTTAGGATAATGAAAACTCCTATCAACTGTTTCTACTTCAGAGTCACTACCATCAAAGCTTCTCATCGTCATTTCATAAGTAAGTTACAACGGAAAAAAAAATGCGCGACGTACGGCACCCGTCACCGTCTTTCTGCTACTGGGCCGTTTACTAGCTGGCCGTTCTAACCACTGCACTACCGGGGCGGGTACTGGCTACACTTTTGCAGAATGGTGTCCAATAGGCTATTTCATAATCCCCCCCCACATCCAAAAAAAAAAAATCCAGAAAATGAGCCTGCTAGAATCTACCTCCCTGAAAGTACTCGAGCATTCGAGTCCCTTGCCATCACAGCCAGGAGTCAACAGTCTAGTGTTGGGTCCAGACCGGTCTTTCACGTCTTGGTCGAAAGCGGGACTTCAGACTGTAGTCTTTACCAGGGCTCCCACCAAAATACTAAAGTAATTTCCCCGAGTTTCCCAGGTTGGTGGGAATCCGCCGACCCAGTGTTTGAACGTGGATGCGGCCGGTAAGTGGGTCCGCACTTTAGGGAAATGTTTTGATGGCTTGAGCACTGATAAACAATAGTAACATAAAAGGAAAGCAGGAGGAAGTAAGGGTGGAAAGAAAGAACAACAGCGCCTAAAATGATGTAGCGAGAGAAAATTAAGCTAAAGTCCGGACCACGGCCACAATGTCCGGGTCCAGTGTGGACTGGACGAAGTACGAAAAGACGGGTGTCGTGTTTTATTTTTTTTTTTCCACGGTTAGAAAGTGGAGACCCGGGTCCCAAATGCGGTATCGGGACCGGTGAGAATGCTGCTATAGACGTGGGCGACGGTTCAACGCGATTAACAGTGCCAGGCACACGATACACGTACATACGGTACCGGGAACACAAATGTGGTGCGTGCGCGAGGTGGCATGTGTGTTCCCGTACATTCGTGTACCTTGTCCCTATAACAGTGCCGTAGCTATTAGTCAGAAACGGTATACAAAAAATGTAATGCCTCTT
>JAHWFP010191041.1:23880-41128 GCA_023313725.1 Lithobius niger
CACTTGAAAAGAGTTGTTAACCCGTTTCATGTCCGCAGCAGCCAGGATGGCAACAGCTACAAGATGGAGCAAAAACTAAGTCCCAACTCGCACTGCAAGCTTTGTGAGGGGGGATCTTTCCCCCTTCCCTTCGGAAGCAACGCGAGAAGCAACAGGCCAGTGGTCAGCGTCCTTGTCTCCAAACAATGTGAATGCCGTTCGAATCCCGGGCTAAAGTCTAGAATACACCCATACCTGATATCCTTCTGAAATTGATTCCAAATGGCTCCAGCACCTTCATACATTCAGGAACAGTCTGTTTTATAGCGCGGAAATGTGTTAAAACGACTTAAATCGGTCAATTTGTAGCTCCGCAATCCGTACATTTATACGGTGTATGCGTTCGCTCGCGGGGCCTTGCGGAGCAGGGAAACTTATGTTTTTTTTTCGTAAACAGTTAAAATAAGCGGGTAGTTATTGTCAGTTGCGTGTGCTTTTGTTGTTATTGTCGGTTAGGTTAGGTTATAGGTACCGGCTTCTGTTTTGCGTTTCACTTGTAATGAACTGGTTGGGGTTTGGCGTTTCACTTGTGGTGCTTCACTGCGCGGCGTCGGCGGCGTCGTCAGCCTGGAGCCTGCCGCGGCTTGGGATCAAAAACCTTGGGTTTAAAACATGGGATCAGTTAAAACATGGTTTTAACAAGTTTCCGCGGCTTGGGATCAGTTTGTAGTGCCTTTCCGGCCAATTTAAGGTAAGTTTTTTGTCTTTTTCTTAAAATTTGGGCCATATGCGTGAAGTAGACTTGTGCCGAATCCCGCGACTCGCAGGGGACCGTCACAAAATACTCTCGGTGTGCCGGCACACCAAGGGTATTTTGTGACGTCTCCCTGTGCCACGTCTGACCTAAGACTTAAAAAAAAGTTACCAGAATTAATTTGGACATGGAAGGGTTAAATAGGCTTACTGTTGTGCCATACAAGTGTGAAGTCTCCTACTGTAATTTACTTTTCAGGCACTTGCAAACTCATCTCCCATCCCAATCATCCCATCCATGCTTTGTTGTTGCAATGATCACCGACAACTTTTACCTCATGTGGGCCATACACTGCAGCCAAGACTTTAGTATTTCCCTGTTCGATGTAGGCTGAACCATCGGCTTGATCGAAGACTCCCAATCGACACTCAATCTTGCGTAATTCATGAGGTCTTCGCCCATCAATCCTCAATCCCTGATCAGACAGCAATTCCAAGCCCGCCATTTTGAAACATCGCACCACGTGCAGACCTTGGGTACATGATCTCTACGTAATCATCTCGATCATTCATACTTTCTTAAACACACGTGTTCAATCTTACGTTGTTATGGTAAATTTTGGCATAATAATTTTAAGAAATTTAATAATGGTTATGTAATATAATTTTATGAAAGTTACACCTTATTTTAACCAGATTCTAAGGTTTATTTGACTTCATAATACGCATACAACAGAATATCCAGATATTGCTCTTATATATCAGTCCTTACTGTGTGCATATTAAGCAGAACCCAAACCAGGAAAATTTTAATTTCTGATCACTATATTTCATGCCTAGATTATTTCATCGACACACATAGAAATAATTAAAACTAAAATAGGCTTTGCACGCTACACATGATTTAAAAAAATACTTAACGACTAATCTATCTTGTTTTTTTTCCCTCCACTTATAGGCCTATGAACGTTGCTAAGTAAAATCGTCCCGCTGCCACTTCAGCTGTGCTGTCCGACGACTACAACTTCAAGCATGGCTGCTCATGCAGTACCGCATAAATATAGCAACCAGTTTTGTTTTGCCATTGACAGGGGTGGTACATTTACCGATGTCTACGCAAGATGTCCTGGAAACAAGATCCGAGTTATGAAATTACTTTCCGTGGATCCAGCTAATTATTCAGATGCTCCACGCGAAGGAATTCGTCGTATCTTGGAGCAGGTTTGTGACTGTTTACATTTTAAAGATTTTTGTTACGTAACTGGGGATAATGATTTTCTGCAATGGTCGATTTTGTTTGTATGAGATTATAACCCGACCAGTGTTTCAGATCGTAGGCTAAAATGTGGATTTGTTTATTTATGATTAGAAGTTTTCGAAATGCCAGTGAGCAACCTGTGGAACACACCCCCTGAACAAGTGGTCAACGCTCCACTGCTTCCAGCGAATTTAAAAACAAAAGAAAAATTCCCTACTACTTCGGTGTTTGTGTCATTGATCGAAACCGAACCGCGATTTCAGTTTTTTTACCGAAACCGTCCCAAATTCTCATTAGTTTATATTTGTGATTACTGGCTAGTTTTTTGTTACAGAGGTTAAAGTGGCACTATCATCGACTGAAATGCGAACGAAAATACCGTGGCGCCATCTTGCGACATTGATATTGTTAACCTTTATAGCTTGCTCGCAGGTGCACGAGGACGAACCAAATTTTCACTCAATAATTAAGGATGTCGTGGCTTGTTTGTTTCGTTAAAAGAAATGCCGTTATGCAATCCTTCGCTTGGTGCAAGCAAACGCTAGATGGTACTACACAGCGCTAGATGTTGTCAGAATTCGTCTGCTTTCAATCGGTGATAGTGCCACTTTAACGTCTGCAGAATCTGGCAACATCTAGCGCTATCTAGTACTATCTAGCACTTGCTTCCACCAAGCGAAAGAATGCACAACGGCATTTCTTTTAACGAAACAAATACGCGACGACTTCCTTAATTATTGAGTGAAAATTTGGAATGTCCTCGTGCACTTTGGAGCCATCTGTAAAGGTTGACAATATCTATGACGCTAGATGGTGCCACGGTATGTGTACATCGCAGGTAAAATAAAACCGCGCAAAAAACTTCAAACAATTTTTAGAAAAAACAAGAATATTATTGTAAATCGAGTGCTTAAAAATATCCTGAAATGCCTTTTGTTCAGTCTACATTAGACTGCAGTTGTAGTGAATCATTCACTGATTGCACATCATAATTAAGCTAGAACATAATTATACTATGGAAAGCCATTAGGCAGTTTATCTGTATTTATTTAAGTTATCTCGTTTTAATCTCCTGAATAGTTCGACTAAACAGCCAGAAGAATCCAAGGCTCAACGTCTGTGATTAAATGTTTTTATTTATTTTTTTACTTTTTTTGTCGGAAGACTAATCCTGTTGAAACAATTATTTTTTTCTGAAATGTTTGGTGACTTTGGTTAAGGTCAGTCTCAGCACTGTTCATTTCCCTGACTAAACTAATTGTAAAACACGTTGGAATGGATTTGGGATGCACCTGGAAAACCCGGAAGTATCTGGGAAATTTTAAGAAAATAAAAAGTCAAAACGTCAGCGAAGCAGTTGAAACCACTAGCCTAGGCCTACTAATTTTCGATGTACGGTAAAATGTTTTTATTAAAACATGACATATCTTTGTAGTGAAATAAGATTTGAATGGCCTTCCAGCAGTCAAAGTGCCCCGGTACAAAATAGCCGTGCTTCAACTCGTCATAAGAGGTCAGTCAGGTGAGGTGGAGCCAGAGCGGGGTGCTTATGAAGGGGGCACAAGTTAACGGAACGGAACGTTGTGATCTAGGGCAAGTGATGTTAGGTGATATTTTCTCAGGGATTTTCATATTTCTTTCCAACAGATTTTTGCAGTAGGCTTACACCAGTAATTAATTAATTTTTTTTTAAAGGGAGGTGGGCACCTTGAGTAATAGATTGCATCGTAATATAGGCTATGTTGCATCGCAATACAGGGACATAAAATTGTATTTTGGGGCGGGAATTTGATTTAAAAATGACTGCTTTTAGATTAACTTCCTTAGGAACACAGGTTCACATTTGAATTTTTCTTGTATGATGATTATTGTTTGGGGGTCACAGTTTTAGTACTTCATCATTAATGTCTCATTTTCAGGAAACTGGAAGAGAATTTCCCTCTTCACAACCTATTGATGCCTCCTCAATAGAATGGATACGTATGGGAACAACCGTGGCAACCAATGCCCTTCTGGAACGGAAAGGAGAACGCACTGCCTTGTTGATAACCCATGGCTTTCGCGATCTTCTACGCATTGGAAATCAAGCTCGACCGAAGATTTTTGACTTGGTAAAAAAAAAAAATATATTTGGTTACTTATGTATTGTGAATTCATAGCCCAAACTTAGAAGTACCCTAATAAGTATGCTCTTTGAGATTTTCTCTAATAGCAAATTCTGATAATTTAGACTAGGTCCATTTTACAGAAATTGAAGAGGATTTCTTCAAAAATGTATTGCACCCTAAGGTTCGGGGGCTGGCAGCCAAACATATAAATTATAGGTAATACCAAAAAACAAGTAGGCCTACCAATATTTTGAGTCTTGACCCTGTCAGTGCCAGGAGGTATCACTAGTGGGGTACTTTTTTTATTAGTAATGAGATTCGATCTTGCTTTCTCTTAACTGTGAGACTGAAGGCCAAATGTGGAATTGCGCGAAATTTAAATACGGAAGTTGGTCCATTAGTGTGTTTGATGGACTCTAGGCTTATGAAGGTGGCAGTGCAAACCCACCGAAAATTCATAAGAACCAAGCAATGAACTTGTTTTAATTCTGGTGTTGCGTTGTGTGAAGCAAGAAGTAAGTGATTCTGTTAAAAGAGGCTAGATTTGTCCTTGGAGACAATATGTGATTGTGAGGTGCTTGGGACTTTAGTAACTTATCCTTTAAGACGTCTGTGTTGTTTAGACTTTACACTAACTTGATTGCAGTCAGTATTTACTGGCTCTAATTCCTTTAACTGGATTGTAATCATTAAGTACTTAATAAGATGACCTTCAAATAAAAAAACCTTATGATACAAAAACCTTACAGCCAGTAAAATGAGTTCGCTTCCTATTTTAAAATATTAATTGTATAAGATGGAATCTAAATGCAGCTGAAATAGGTTTGCATCTGTATTTATATAAATTAATAAATTATTGATTGTGTAAATTGAAACGAAATGTTAAGTTGCCTTTGCCTTAGCCTTATTGTTGTTGGAATAAATATTGAACTAACCGAAATCTTGTGTAAGCAACCAAGTGAGAGTAAATGAAATGTTCGGTGATTTCAGATTTTTTTCTAATCCGTCCTTCTTGTTGCTATCATCACACCATGAAAAAAAAAACGTTAAAAAGGCTCTTATTTCCTAAGCGGCACTCTTTTACCATTAGTTATCGCTGCTTATGTGCTCCTAGGTACTTAGTAATATAATGAAATCAAAAGCAGAATACAGGGACTTCCCTTTTCCTGTATTTGCTGCATCCCGTAGAAAAAGAGTGTCAGCAATGCTTACAATATTTACGTAAATCAAACCTTTTTTTTTTTTTTTTTTTACAATAAATTGCAATGGGTCTGCACTTTACTTTTCGGGGTATCATGTTTTATACAGTATATTTTTTTCTAAAATTGACGAATTTCACCATTTTAATATTTTAAAAGTCCCAAAAAATACATTAACCCTTTAAGGACTGCGTGCGCGCTAAGAACAATATAACTGACTTGTAGAAAAAAAATCGTAGCTTCTCACCCAGTTGAGGTAAGGGAATGAAACCTGTGTCATTTTTATCCTTAATGAACTGGCTTTCATAGCCCAGTTTAAATTTTACTGTAATAGGCTGGAAGTTTTCAATATGACTTGTAGAAGAGCTGTAAACAATGATTATACAGCGGGCGCATTCGGGCGCACCCGTCCTTAAAGGGTTAAAGCAACAAATTTACTCTCATAGACGTACAATTAAAATTGTTGTGCAAATCTTCTCCCCTTCCAGTGGCTAGTAAAGCCAGTTTTTGGTGAGCTTTGGTCTTGTATACATATACTAGCTGAAGTGTGGGTGGTATTTGAGGCATCTTTGCAACATTGGGACGGTTTACTCTCCCGTGTGTGTCGCGTGTATCTTGTGTATTTTTGTGTACACTGACAAAAAAAAATGCTCATTTTCGTTTGTGTTCCTCAATCAGTCAGCGCATCCTCTGACCCACACTACATGCACTTACATATGAAAATTTTCACCGAAAAATGAAGATTTAGGCTACGCCTTTATACAACAAAGTCTGAACCTTTAGCCCACCGGATTTGGCAAATTTAATGTCTAGGAAAGGCAGAATGTAAATAGCTTTCTATATGCTGTCAAACTATCAATTACCTGGGATTTTAGCATTCTCTTTCTCCAATGCTGTTACTCTAGAGATTAAAGTTATAGAGCCAGCCAGCCTCCCAGTGTGCATGCGCACCCCTCCTATGCAAAATCGCTGGGAGCGACCATACATCCTCTTTTCTTCTCTACGGTCCGTTCCATTTGGACGCTTGTTACTCGCACTTGGGAATTTTTTTGACTGTGCTACTGTCATCCTTCGTTCTGCAACCAAGAAGATTTCCTTTGTTCTGCTGCGTACCATTGGTATGCCCGCAGAAGGTTCGGCCCAGCAGGCTGTTCCGCAACCTTCGCTCGCCTGGATTTTCAGCGTTCTCTACAGCCTGTCAGCCATCCGTCGCCGGCTGGTTCCCATTCTCCATGTCCTTCGCCTATCTTCCTTCTGCTTCCGAAGGTACACTGGATGCTGCCACAACATCTTCTGTCCTCTGCGGGCAGGCTGTGGCCCTCCCTTTGGATCTTCTTTCCCTTCCATCAGAGCTCTGCAGAGCTAAACAAGCCTGTTCACGATTAAAGCTTTGTGTCACGGACGGGTAACAATAAGCAACTACGGGCCCGCTCTTCTGCCACATGACGGCCTTTCTCCTGACATCTTTTCTCCGTGCAGCCTTTTCATCCTGCAGTATCATTGGTGGTGTCATCGGTTGTCCTCACTCCCGGCCTACTGGGCTCTTCGGCTGCCCTTTGTATTTCACCTGCCTACCGGCCTTCGTCTGCCTATTGCCAGTCGGCTCCTGCTAAAGATACCACTGACAGATCTATCACTTCACCACCCTCCGTGCGGCGTGGACATCTTCGCTGCCTTGGATAAGTGTTCCGCCACCTTCGCCCTTTGTCGATCCTACGAATGCTGTAGTCGCAGCAGTGGCTTTGCCTCAGACCTAGGTAGCTTACGTCTTTCTTCGGATCGCAGGCCATTCGAGGGCTGTAGCCTTCACTATCTGACACTATGTCGTCCTTCGTCGGCCAACCAGCCTCAGCCTTTGCCAACATTGAACCGTGGATTCTCCGTTTGTTCCGTCCCCCCCCCCCCCCCCCAGGTGGTTCTTCACCGGCCAGTCTTGCGGCCTTCGCTCATGTCGTTGTGGCTCATCTAGATGGTCACCGTAAATGCCTAAAAGTTTATTAAATCAGGTTACTCTTTTGCACTGTGGCAGCCTTAAAGGCAAGTAAAATTGGTAAAAATGTGTAAAAAAAAAAAAGCCTTCCAGAAATTACAGTAAATAAGCCTGGAAATTTACTCAGTTGCTCTGGAAAACACATGGAAATCTATTTCAAGTGTTTTGTTGGAACCCTGTTTAAGAAACGTTATATTCTTTCGTTACCTTGATGTTTTCGGAGTGCAGCAAAAAAAAAAAATGGCTTGAGTGCACCTTAAAAATTGGTGAATGCCAGCATTTCTAGTAAAACCTACAAACAGAGAAATTTAGGTAGTCAGGAAAGGGATAAGGATGCCCGTTCCTTTTAACTTCTATTAATTTCTTGTGCCCTTTGTTGGAGTTCACGCAGCAATGATTGCCTAAGTAAACTTTCAATTTGAATCAGTCTAAAGGTGTAGTTTTCATGGAGGTTGTCTAAATCTTTGATGAAAGAGTAGAGCTAATTTTGATTGAAACCTGGTGAATTCCTCAACTATTCTTGCTGGGATGTTAAATTTTTTGCTATAAGTAATGTCAAGAATTCTTGACAATGTAAATTCTTGGTAATGTTCAATACAATTAGTAACATTGTTTGGCAGGAAATTACTACTCCAGAAGCTTTGTATGAAGAAGTGGTGGAAGTTGATGAACGGGTTATTCTGCACCAGACGAAGTGTGAGATGACGGCTGCTGCCTCCAAGCCAGTCTGTGAAGGAAGTACTGGAGAGAAGGCGAGTTACAAATGCTAGTTATCATTGTTTAAGCAGTAGTAGTTAGTTGTACCTTGCCATCATCGTTAATTTTTTTTTTAGGTGTTAGTTTATTTCGAGTTAAATAAAGAAAAATTGAAAGAGGACCTCCAACGTGTTCTTCAGAAGGGTATTAAAAGTTTGGCAGTAGTACTGATGCATTCGTACACGTACGTAGGCCAGCATGTGCTCACGGGCATCTTCATGTGCTTTGTAGTCATGTGTTTTATGACATTTATTTTATTTTGCTCTTTCTAATTATTAATAGTGACTCATACATATTAGATTCTTAAGTTGACATTTTAAAAAAAGGTTCCAGGACCATGAAAAGGGAATTGGACAGTTAGCACAAGAAATGGGCTTCACCCATGTCTCCCTTTCATCTGCTGTTATGCCCATGGTACGCATTGTACCTCGCGGATTTACAGGTTAGTAACAAAGAAACAAACTGCCCAGAATGAAAAGATATATTATGCCGCAAGACAAAAAATTTAGATTTTGAGCATTTTCCTCTTGCAAAGTGACAAGGTCACCAACATTATTATTATTTTCTTTCCCTGAAGTTATTTGGTATTTTTCTGAAGTTACTGGGTGTTCACAAAGTCCGTGTGCATTTTTGAAAATTTATCTTTAAAAAATGACATAATGCACAGAGTTCACCATCGAAAAACGGTTAGCTGATATCTTAAGTTTTTTTCGACAGCAGCCCTCATGCTACAGCTTTCGAACGTGTTTACGCATCCGCTTGGAGCTCTCGTCAACACAACAGTTACAGCTACCCCGATAGACCAGAAAATTAAGTGCATTATGTGGTTTGAAGAGTTCAAACCTTTAACAATCGTTCAGAGAAAGTTCAAAGAGTTTAAGAAGACTCCATGAAAAAAGATAATCTGTTTACAAGTGGGTTAAACAATACAAAGAAACTGGCAGTGTGTTGGATCCGAAATGCACAGACAGATTGCGTACATCCAACGAAACTGCTGAGCGCACACATGAGTCTTTTAATTGTAGGCCTGGAATATTGTTATGTCGAGCCACTAGGGTTGGTTAAGTGTACCGGGTTCTACAATTCACAAAGTTTTGCAGAAGCATTTAAATTTATAAGCATGCAAGATCCAAATCTTGCAAGCATTGCAGCCAAATAGTCATCCATGCTGGAAAAAACATACTACTAAAATAAAATTAAGGGCGTGAAAAATTATTTGCTTGGTTTGCAGGCCCAAAATTATCACGGTGCCTTAAATGATCGTGGATCAAACTTTTGATACCAATTGGTCCATCTGCTAACAACTTTTTTTTTTACCTTTTTTGACATACCTGTAAATCACGTTATCTTGCTCGAAACTAGCTTTTCAGTGGTGCTAATTTCAAGCTCCTAGCTTAAAACAATTAAGAAGTTAATTAGCAAAAACTTAAAAACATTGAACAGTAGATACATAAATAACATATTATCAAAATATTATACTTTTTAGCAAGAATTTATAGGGCTCTTGCTCTTAGGCTGACTACTTACTCCTTTACCTTTTAGGTATGTGCATGTCAAAGAAATGTGGCCAGGTAAATAAAATAAAATGCTTGGTTGCCTGGAGCTTCAATTTGCAACCTAGCCTGTAAACCAAACAATTTTTTTTTTGGCCGGGCTTAAGATATCAATCTTTCTGGTAGTGAAATCCGTTTTTGAATAAGTTAAGTAGCCTGGTTTTCTTAAATAAATTTTCAAAAGTTTATACCTGTACGGACTTTGTGAACGTACTATGCAATAAACTTTTTTGTCGTAATACATGATTTCTTTGTGCCCACTTGTCTGGCTTCTGCGCAAGCTTTGTGCTCACTCCTTTCATAGCTATTGTTTTGAGGTATTGAATTATAATTTGAATGCTATTGGAAAACAATTAAAATGATGTATAGAAATTTCCAAATCATATTTTTGGCAAAATTATCGGAAATTTTTTTTTTACCAAGTGCCTTCGCACTTCTGGGAACCAAAGAATTTTATTTTCATGGACTCAATAAGCAGCCATTACTGCAATTAGTGTTTGAAACGCTAGCGTATAAAGCAACAAACTAAACAAACATTCATCACAGTTTCATTTCTCTTCAGCGAATAGCAAGATGCTGCATATAAGTTAACAATCTGTGAATAAGGAATGCCCCTTTAAATAAGTTGGTAAAGTTTAAATGGCCATTGATGGCTAGTGAATTAAATTATGGGTATTAGCAGAAACAGTTCAGAATTTATATCAACTGTGCTAAGATAATGGCAACTAAAGTAATTAAAAGCTTATGTGCTGATTAATGGCAGATACGGTAATTTAGTAGTTATTTGGTGTATGAATTATATGATGATGTTCGTATTACACTGTTGCTGCATATGTGCACCTTTCTAAAGTTCTTTAATTATGACAGCATGTGCCGATGCATATCTGACTCCACATATACGTCATTACGTACAAGGTTTTGCTTCTGGCTTCAGGGAAGAATTGAAGGTAAATATTTTTATCTGCGGTTTAAAGGTTTTCATTTTAATATTTTTTTTGTTTGAGAGTTTCCTTGAAACTATGGAGTAGTTATCTTGTAGATTGGTGAAGCTAGAGCTATGAAGATTTAGGTAAGCTTTTTTTTCACTTTACAGGGAGTGAATGTACTGTTTATGCAGAGCGATGGTGGTCTTACTCCTATGAGTCAGTAAGTCAGTATGGTTTGCACAGTAGCCGATAATGTTCATATAGGATAATAACTGACTGAGGAGTGACGTAATGAGGCTCCACTGAATACATAATTTTGTATGTTGATATTTCTGTGTATTTATCTGTTGGGACATGACAACATTTGGGGTTTTGTTCTGGTGTGCATTAAATTTAGTCATGGGCAAGCTATTTTGCACGAGATTTAGGTGTTAGAAGATGGCTGTTGTACTCAAGATATTTTCTGAGGTATTTGGTATTTCGTAGCAATAGAGGAGCCCTTCGATTAGGCCATACTCTACCGGTGACGCATCATCCATGCAATGTGAAGTTTAAAATTTCTATAAGATCATGACAAAATGATATTGAAATAAAAACAAGGCATATTTTTTATAACGTATTGCAAGTCTCTCAAGGTCCTGAGAAGCAGTGTGTGTCATAAGCGTTCACGCAGAGTGTGTTTTTTAATACCCAGTCAAGAATCAAATAAAAGTCAAATTCTAGTGTATTGCTGTGGAAGTCCTGGCATTTACCAATACATCCTTAGTCTTACATTGTATTGTTGGTGGTCTTATTTTATGGAGCGTCTGTTTTCAGATTCAATGGATCTCGAGCTATTCTGTCTGGTCCGGCAGGAGGAGTAGTGGGATACGCACTAACCACGTATCATAAGCACAGTGACTTGCCTGTCATTGGGTTTGACATGGGAGGTAAAAATGCATTTTTATTTTACACATTTTCTGTTTGTTTGTTTTTTCATCCATTACCTTAATATAGTATGTATTAAAGATCCAAGAGCTAGTGTTGATAACAAGAATATTTTTGTCCAAAGTCCAAAAGACAGTGGAAATACGTTTGCTCTTGTACTAATTTAATATTTACCGAGCCTATTGTTATGTAGCCTATGCCAGTTTGATGCATCAGTTATGCATTACCTACTCCTGGACAATAAAGTACAGTAGCTCGCAGAGTGGGGGCGATCGTGGCAGTTACTTGTCAGCCAACATGTCTGTCGCTGTCATCTTTATTTCCATGTGTCTTAACACATAACACCGCCTATTTAGCTTTCTGCATTGTAATTACTTAATTCCATATTTTACTGTATGTCCTTTTCGTTCACCACTAGTATGCATGCGTCTTTTCGTGCCTCAGTAGCTAAATGGGTTCTTGATGGTACGAATGACTGATGGTTAACTCTTAACCATCGTAGAACCATTAAGGCTGGCACCACGGACATATCTTCGATGTAGGCTGACAATTAATTAGGTCAGGATGAAGTTAAGAGTTAAGCCCCTCCCTTTAACCCTGCCAGCCACAACAACAATCACAGCACAAAATCCAATGAATGGGATAGAAAAAGTCTGTGCCGGCTAAAAAAAAGACGTATGCCCCCCCCCCCCCCCCCCCCACACCCCCAACCAAGAACTTCGATAGAAGCAGGTCACGATGCGTTTAAAGGAGTTAAGCGATGGCGCAGAAACCATGTGAGCCAGAAGGGCATTCCATGGCTGCACAAACCGCTCACAAAGCTACTGGTGTCTAAGGTTGCCAGGGTAGAGGTTTCCCCGCAGTTCGACAGGGTGTCCCCTGTCAATTCGTTATAAAAATAACACCAGAAAGATACCGCATATATTCACGTAACGAACACAGACACTGTCCAGGTAATTTTCAACACTCCTCAAGTGTCTTCATCAGGCTTCTGCTGTGATTGGACTACTTTTTACATCGTCATCTGCTCCAACCACTTTCAAACTTGAATTTCGCCGCCTTTGCAGCCTCTGGTATTTACTGGGCTGTACGTTATGTTGCTCAAGCTTCCACTGTCTGTCAAATTGCTCACACAGATCTCTTTCCACTAAGTGTGCCACTCTAGAGAATGCAGACCCTTGGATGTTCAGCAACCTAACCCCTTTTAACTTGTGTTGCGGCATTGATAGTGACTCAAGATACCGTAAATGTTGATCTTTGGAAGAATTTGACCGAAGGAGAGTACAAGTACGTCCCCAGTGTATCTTGTGCCCAAAAGACTTGCAGTGGACTGCAATACCGTTATAGTCTTTCTCATTCCTAACATTCGCCATATGCCATACCACCCTGGTTCTTGCCCCTTTTCTGGTCTCTCCCATATAGATGGTCCCTGCATGGAATTTTGTACACAGCCTCTTGAGTGTTCTTTACTCTCCCCATATTTTCTTTGTCTTTCGATTTGAGCGTTTCTCGTCTCGTTTTCTTCGTGCTTGTCTGCTTCTTTCTAGTGATCCTTTTCTTAAGGCCTTCTGCATTCTTAAAGTAGGTGCAAAACCCGTGCTTTCTTAGTATATTCTGCCCTCTGCTTGTAATTCCTTCAAAGCATGTTATGTTTGTGTCCATTATGTGAATATATGCGGTATTTTTTGGTGTTATTTTTATAATGAATTGACGACTTGTTGAATTTCACAGTATGTTATACATTACAGCGATGTTTTTCAGGTTGTTCGAGGTTGAGAAACAAAAAATCAAAGATGTTTACAATATACTGTATCTGAGGACAGAACAATAGCAATAGAGAATTAAAGATGCTAGCAAAGTACAAAACAGACAACAGACTAGTGCAAATAGTAGAATACTGAAGCGAAAACCAGACTAAAAGAGCCAAGCAACTGCGGCCGGGGCTTTATGCAAGATAATTTGCAGCTTGATGGCCAGTTCATGTCTCTGTAATGTAATGTTCTGTTGTTTCTTTAGGAACCTCAACAGATGTGAGCCGGTATGCTGGGCAATATGAACATGTGTTCGAAAGTGTCACAGCGGGAATCACTGTGCAAGCTCCCCAGGTATGGTGATTTACTTGCTCACAACTCAAGATTTTGCTCTGTCTTCGTGTAGTGGCATTTTCCTTTTTGCCCATACTAAACTATATTTATTCTTTTTATCAATCTTATAATTTGCTTTACTCATCTCCTTTCCATTCACTGTCTCTCACTGTCTATATGTGTGCTTGCTCATTTTACTCTTACACTCACCTGACACGAAGCATTTATATGCACAACTTCAAAAGTAAAATAAAAGGGAAAGAAAAAAAATTCAATTTTGGCCTTCAATCTTAGCGAGTTTTTGATGGTCAATAATTGCTGGAAATGTAACCACACTGCCCAAACTGTACACCGTACAACGTTTGTCCTAGTCAAACTCTTGCGTCCTTCGAACCCAGCTATTCAATATCTGCTGCAAAACAAGCTGAGGGATATCCAAGGAGAAAGTGTAAAACCAGCCTTACAAATAGTGCCCTATGAACCGCCATGTTTCAAATACCGCAAGGGTTTGACTAGTAGAAGCGATGTGCGGTGCCTGAGAAGATAGTCGGCTGTGTGTTTACATTTCCAGCAATTATTGTTGACTATCGAGAATTCGCTAAGATTGAAGGTTGATCTTGGATACTTTTGAAATTGTACGTACAAGTGCTTCGTTTCCGATGGCTTGTGAATTTCAAAGTAAGCATCTCAACCTTTTTAAAATTTTCTCTCTTCTGCATTTATCCCCACAGCCACACCAATGACCAACCGAAGCATTTGAAAGTGTCACCTTTGATGTCAGATGTTAGATGCGCGCCCTCCCTCAGTGTCTTTAAACGTCGCCTGTCCCTATGCTAAACCTCGGGATAGTTTGTGGCTTCCACAGTTTTTTTTTTGTACTTTTGGATTTTCGCCGCGCTTGGATTCTTATTTATACTTATACTTACTTATACTTTGTTTTCATTCGTTCCTCGTAATGACCCGTACACAAGTCAATTAACAATTATTCTCACATGCATCTTCTTGTAGCGTTATTCTGCCCACTAGTTTTTGCTTATTCATTCCCATGCACTTACTATCATTGATCATATCTGTTTGCTTGTTTAACTTCATCCACTAATCTTTCATTCTGTTCTCCACACCATTTTCTTTATGCAAAATTCTTACTCCCATCGTGGTCATCGTGGCTGAGCTGTGAGAGAGCTCAGCCTGGTTGCTGGAGGTTTGCGGATCTGGTCGAACCCCTGGAAAGGGGACCTTGGCAAAGTCCCCGCCAGGACTGCCGGCCAGGGTAGCGTGAGAGGCTACCATGCTCCTTCAGCGGCTATGGGATGTATTCTGGCAAATTCTGGACAATCTTTCGGCCCGACGATGATCGGAGGTTTCCCGGGTCGAATCCCTGGGCTGGCACCTCCCTTTACCAGATTTCTTCTTCTCTAAAAAAATCTGGTAATGTTCAAAATTGAGCCGGTTCAGCCATACAAGCATTGATTGCTTCGGCTGACATAAGGCTCGTCAAAAAATTTAAAAAAAAAAAAAAAAAAAAAAAAAAAAATTTGAATTACCAACCTCATCACTTGTACCTGCTTCTTACACATTTCATCCACCAATTGCTTCGTGCTCCCGCTCACGTTTATTCACGCTTTTTTCTCTCAGTTCAGTTGTGTATTTTTTCAAATGTCCACTTTTTTTTAATTGTAGTTGGACATCAACACTGTGGCAGCTGGTGGTGGTTCTATGCTTTTTTTCCGCTCGGGTCTTTTCGTTGTCGGCCCAGAGTCGGCAGGAGCTCATCCAGGACCTGTTTGCTATCGTAAAGGTGAGATAGGATATTTCACGTAAATTGTGTATTAACCACGCAGTTTCGGCAAATATCGGGTGTGGACATTAAATAAAGAATAATTCGTTTTCTGGACATCTATCACAGAAAACTCTGCATTTAAAACCTTTTTGAATCACATCAGAAAGGCCAATTATTACATCCCTTTAAATGCTAGGCGGAGGGAAGAAAGTCCACTTTACCCCAGGTAGGGAGAAGTGGCCATAAGCATTGAGCATGCAGTTGGGGGAAATTTGTTTTTGTGACTGTCTTTCTATTCATAGCATGAAGCGTTTATTAACTTTACAGCAGAAAAACGACAATTAAACGGGCAGGCTTCAACTCCTATTCCACAATTTTAACCGTAAGAACATTTTTTGTTTGGGGGAGGGGGGGAGGTGGTTTGCTTTGCCTGAGCGTTTAATACACGATTTACGGTATTAACCCTATATACGCTGATTTTTTACCATGTGCTCTACCCTGCTGCGCGCATTTATTTTGTGACAGCAATATCAGTGATGTTGGCTTCCCAACAATACTCGTACGGGAAAGATGAACGCTGTACGCTGTTGTAAATAAATCCTAACATTTAAACAAAGTGCGACACATCAACGGCCTAAATAATAAATATAAAAGTATTTTCTCTTTACCTTGTCATTGTTGTAGCTTGCAAAACAAATCGATCAGTTACTAGTTTAGCGGTAGCCGGCATGAATGTACTTCTACTTCCACGTACGATTGTTGTAAGACGGGAGGGCGATCACTTCTCCGCCGCCGCCCGCCCGCCTGCCGCTTGCTAGCCGCTGTTTTGGACAGCCTCCTACTGCATGGTCTAACACTCCAGTTCCGTATTACAATTCACTTTTGTTGCTCAGCCAGTCCAACAATGGTTTTATGTTACAGCTGTTATCACTTAATCCTTTTTTACTGTTTGAATCGTCAGCCCATACGTAATAATCCACATCGCTTGGGCGCAATTCTCTTAGACGATAACGCCAACAACGGGCGGCCATCTTGAATGGCTCGCAAATTGCTGCCCCTTGAGAATGAGAGTACGGCGCGAAAATTGAAATAATACGACGGGATTGGTTCGTCTTCTTGATGTTATCTAATGCCGATTTGTTAGGTGATAGTCCATTGGCCAATTCCTTTGTTTATTTCACATTAAGAAGCAGTACTAGCGAATCACGAGCTGCCTTGTTCAGACGTCATCAGCAGCCCGATATCGGGCTCAACGCGTGTTCTGCAACAATACTGCACGCCCGATTTCGGGCGCAACGCGTATATAGGGTTAAAGATTATTATTAAGTTTATAAATTTCATGGGTAAAGAACTTGACTTGTTTCAAGTTAAGATGTGTAAATCTAACTCTTTAAGTAGCTATTATCTTTTGCAGCAAATAGTGAATTGCGAGAAGTGTTACGCGATCTAAATCTCGGGGTCGCTCTTCCCACTTGCGATTCAGTTGGGTAGTAATTGTAAAAAGATATTTTCAGAAACCCACAGACAGACACGAGCACACTCTCACCTGACTGAAAGTAATGTCACCCACGTGACCGGTTGTGACCCCACTTCATGGTTGACCAGTGCGACATCATCTTATTGATCCCCACGTTACCGAAAATCATGTTACTCCGAGGTCACTCATTCGACCAGCCGCTATGGTGCTCTGCGCTCATCCCAGCTGAATGTGTAAATTCTACCAAATTTCGCATACCAAATCCCCCCCCCCCGGGGGCAGTATGACGTCACCATATGCATCCCACTTAACTAGTGCGACATCACTTGTGGGCCCCCATGTAACCAGAAGTGATGACACCCTACAGGTCCCTCTTGACCGGCAGCGACAGCATTTATGTGTTCGGCCTAGCTGGACGTGTAAATCCTACCAAATTGTGTGTACCAAATGGGGGGGGG
>JAHWFP010191041.1:41228-58690 GCA_023313725.1 Lithobius niger
CTAGAAGTGATGTCACTTTGCAGTACCCTGTGGGTGCCCATTGACCAGCCTGATGCCATCGTGGCCCTCCCCCTCCACTGGCCAGAAGGAACGTAACCCTACGGGTCTCTCTTGACCAACAGCGACGCCTCTTTGTGCTCGACCCCGGCTAAATGTTTACCACATTCCACCCGCAAATTCTCTCCCCCCCCCCCTACGACGACCCTCCCAGGAAACCAGAAGTGGTACCGTCCTATGGTCCCACTTGACCGGTGTGTTAATTCTATCAAATGTAATGTGTCTATCCAAGATGGCTGCCCCCATAAGAAATCATCATTTTGAAAACAAAATCCCTTCCCGCCTGACCTCTTCCCATTGGGATGTGTAAATTCTACGAAACTATGTCCTGTAAATACTACTAAAATAATAAAATAATACGGTGTCTAATGTCTGGGAACCAGGCTCCATTGGGGGGGGGGGGGGGGGGCAGTGAATTCTACCAAAATACACGTAAACTCTACACAATTTTAATTTGGTGGCAGCTCTCTCTTCAGAATGTGTCAACAATTCTCCCCACACAAATTCCAAGTAAATCTGATGCCCCTTTCCCTTCCCCGAAACGTTCACGATGTAGCAATACCAACACCCTCGGTCCATCAACTTTTACTTAAATTCTGCACGCTCCCCTCCTCGTGGTCCATCATTCCCTTCCTATGGACCCTCGCGCAGCCATAAGTGATGCCTCGTACCAACATACAAAATGATCGTTAAACACATCGTAAAACGAACAATAAGCCAATATATATATTGTAATTGAAACATACAAACATCAATAAAAATGTTTAGATACATTCCTCATTTATGTTTGTAGTTCTCACCTCACCCCTCATTTGCGTTTGAATGTTTCCTGCGCGTTCTTTCGAAATGAGGTGAAAAAAAATTTTTTTTTCTAGTTGCCGGCACGATAATATCCACTACCTGTAAATTTTTGCATTCCTTTCCAAACGATGCTGTTTACCCTGGAGGACTTGAAAAGATCCGCCCATATGTGCATGTCCAGCGCATATCCTCCTTAAATGGTGTTACAGCCTCCAGCCTTCGGCTCGACCACATCTCTCTCTGTTTACCCGCCTCTCATTCAAGCCATCCTTCGCACCAAAAGACCTGTTTTACCGCCCGTCCGCCCTTGAGGGTGGACCTGTGCCATTGAAGATCCTTCACCCTGATGCAAGACGATCCTTTGCAGTGATAGAGATAAGCAATCTGGCGGCAAGAGAGACGAAGGTCTGAGTTGAGGTGGTGAATCTTGTCCTTCGTGTGTTTCATAGAAATCGATGGAGGAGGTCGAAGGAAGACGAGATGGCTAGACCTTCAGGGCCTTCAGGTAGAAGGCGTGCCGAAGGAGACGGACGCCCCTCCTAGCGATAGGAGGGTGTTGGCGTTTGAAGAGTCAAGGGTCTTCTTCCGCTGTGAAGAATGGGCGAAGGATCTTTTTTTTGTTGTGACTTGTGAGGGATCGTTTTACGCAAAAGGCGAAGGATCTTCTTATGCTGCGAAGGATGGCCAAGGATCTTCTTTAAACATCCTGAACTTTTTTTTAATGATGATGATGTTAGGCAATAGTACCATCGTTTTGTAATGACTGGCAAAAGCCCATAGAAAGGGCTCTTGAATCAATTTTAACAATTTATTAAAGTATCTTTATTCCTTGATTGCGTTTGTGAAATTTAACTCAAGCAACTGTATTGTTTGGCCTTTGTGGTCAACAAGAGTGTGGTAGTCACACATTTGCAAATGTTTTAAAAATCAAGAATCAGTGCATTGTTCCTTTTTATTTTTTTAGGTGGGCCATTAACAGTCACTGATGCAAATCTCTGCCTCGGACGCATTCTTCCTGAATACTTCCCCCATATATTTGGTCCTAATGAAAATGAACCTCTGGATAAGGATGCTACAATGGTTGCTTTTGAAAAGCTAACAGCGCAGGTATGATGAGTATTAACTTTATTAGCTGAGCTGTGGGTAACAGTGCAGCTGTTGATAGGGCAATTTATGTTTTGAAGGCCGACAGGTCCGTTTTACTTGATTCAGTTCAAATGATTGGAAGAAGTACGTACACTTTAAACCAAGGAGACTTCACATTGAAAAATTTTCAGTTGTTTTAAAAGTCAATAAGGTAAGGGAAACTACAATCTTCTTCAGGCCACTTGCAAGAACTTGCACTGCCAGTTATTTACATACGTGCGTACTAGGGATGTGCGATACTCAAAAAATTCGAGCCGAGCCGAGTATGAAACTTGTACTCGAACTTGGCTCGCTGCTCGCGTCCGTACTCGAAAAACTCGAATCCGGCGAAAGTGTGATTACTTCGCCAATTTTTGACCGATTTTGACATTCCAATATACCAAATCGATCGTCTCGACGAGAGCTTTCCAGTGGTGCAGATTAAATGTCAGTAACTGAAACCATTTTCAAGTTATATCCTTAAAACTAGAAAACCGTGACCCACACAGTTAACTAAGCACCATCTTTGTTCTTATTATCTTAACAAATTAAAGAGAAACTTGCAAACAAAATATTTCCATGAAATACTCGAACTCGGCTCGATACTCACTTCTTCTGCTGTAAACTCGGCTCGGCTCGACTCGAATTTAAATTTTTCTACTCGCACATCCCTAGTGCGTACAACCGTTTAAAACTTTCTATGTGGTGTGACTTTCTATTGTCGCTAAGTTGTGGTGATGATACCGCCATCTTCTTGCTCAGTGGTTAGTGGGGAAAGCAAGCAAGGCTTTCGAACAGGATTTATTTTGCTTTGTGAGCGTATGCATGTTGGAAAGCCTTGCTCTCCCAACCAACCACTGTGCAAGAAGAGGACAGCATCATCGTCACAGCTTGTCAACAATAGGAAGTAGCGCTGCAAGTTTTAAACTGTTGTAAATAACACTTAGTGCAAGTTCTGCAAGTGGCCTGAAGATGGTTGTAGATTAACTACTTTGATTAAAACAACAGAAAATTCATAAGTTTCAACATCAAGTTGGCTTCGTCCTTGGTTTAAATCGTACTTATTTTTTCTATTCGCAATTTATGTGTTGGCCTTTTCAGGTAAATGCTTTTCTGAAGGAGCAGGGTGGTGATGCCGCCAAATGTATGACTGTACTCGAAGTGGCCATGGGTTTTGTAAGAGTTGCTAACGAAGCAATGTGTCGTCCAATTCGATCGCTGACACAGGTGGTGACGATAATACTTTTTATGCTTATCAAATTATTAAATTTTATTATTATATTCCCACATTGATTTTAAAAAACCTAATCTACAATTGTTTCCAGGGACGTGGATATGACACTTCTAGACATTGCTTGGCATGCTTTGGTGGTGCTGGAGGACAACACGCTTGCTCAATTGCTAGAGCTTTAGGCATGACTACTGTCTTCATTCATAAGTAAAATGTTGCATACTTAATAATACATTTAAATCTGTTGGTCTTGATTTCTATCGAATGAGATTTTCAATTCATTTATGCATTCCAGGTATGGTGGAATTCTGTCGGCTTACGGTATGGCATTAGCTGATGTAGTTCATGAAGCACAAGAACCGTGTGCCAAAGTGTATGACACAGGTAAATTGCGGTAAAAGATAAGATCAAATCTTAACAACATGGGATCTTTAATTGTGGCTATTTGGTATTTTAGAGTCGTTTTCGTACATTGATCAGAGGATTGATGAACTGACGGCACGCTGTTCATCCGAATTAAAGAAGCAAGGATTTCAAGAGTATGTTTATCTTCTTTATTTTACATATATTTCCAGCAGCCACATAGAGTGCAATCAACTACCCTGAAAGCTGTACTTTGTCAACTACGTCAATCCCAGAACATCTTTCTTTTTTTTTGGGGGGGGGGGGGGAGAGGGATAAAAAGAAAAGCTGTCAAGTGTCTAAAACAATTAAGTACTTTATGTATCCAAAAATGCGTGTATCTTGTTAGGGCATCATAAAAGTAATAAAATTAAGACACCCCACCTTTTTATGCTGGGTGAGTCTTAATTTTTATCATTTCTAGTTTCTACGATGCTTTACGCGTATTCGCTTTTTTGACTGAACTACATACTGACATTGACATGTACAGTTTTGGGTATTTGTTGTCATAGCATTTTTTTCCAAGATCCAGCCATAATGTATGTTGCGTTAACATTTTTCCCCCTTAGTTCTCAAATTTTCTGTGAACCGTACTTACATATGCGATACGCAAAGACTGACTGTGCCCTGATGTGCTGTGTCCAGGGTCATCCGGTATCAGCTGAAAGTTGTGGACATGGAGACTTCAAAGCTGCTTTCTTGGAGAGGTTAGTAACTTACAGTGTAACATGGTAGCTGAGTAGTGCGAGTTAAGAGTTTGACATCATGAAGATGTAATATGCCATTATTAATTGATGTTGATTGAAAAATAAGTGAAGTACACCACATAAATTCCCAGTCTCTGTGACTGAGTTATGCATCTGTGCTCTAGTTGTTTTTTTGCGTAAAGTTAAATCTCGACTTTGATTATAGGATTTGCCATTGATAGAATTTTTCTTCAAACAGCTCAGCCCTTAGTTGGTATCAATGCCAACCTAAATATAATAATTATTATGTGCTTACTGGCTTTGTTTATTATTCTTGTTTGTGTCTAAACTATTTCTGATTTTCTGCGCTAGTGGCAGAGTGATGATAGTATGGTTTAGCATGTTAGTTATTTTCTGTTACGATTTATGCATTGGTTCATTTGTTGTTTTGTTTACTTTTTTTTAGGAAACTGTTTTGTTCAGTTAATGCTTGATGAGCTAGTTATATTATCATTTAAAGAGTAGGAAATGCCTCTAATTTTTAACAGCTGGGATATTTTAGGTATCAACGAGAATTTGGATTTACGATCGGAGATCGTCCAATCATTGTTGACGATATACGAGTTCGTGGAATAGGACGTAGTGCAGCGTGTAGCGATCCCAGCATTCCTGCAGGAACGGGTCAACCCAAGCCAGTAAAGGTAGACATAAAAAAAAACTGTGCTGTTCTAAGCGCTCTAATGTTACCTTAAATGCAAGAATTGTTTTCATCTTTTTTACTAGGTTTCCGTTTGTTACTTTGAGGGGGGATTCTTTGATACCAGTATTTATCAGCTCCAAAGTCTTGGTGCTGGTGACAAGATAAAGGGTCCTTCTATCATTGTTGATGAGAATAGGTATGTCGTCGATGTCTTTTACTTTTATTTTGTATTTATTTTGTTTTGAATTCGTACACAACTCGGGAGAACTGATAAAATATGTGCATTTCCAGTACCATTCTTGTGGAACCAGGTTGTGAAGCGGTAATAACGAACACAGGTGATGTCAAGATTAGTGTAAGTGTGTAAATGTAACAAGTATTACGTGTCTACTATTCTGATCTTTGTTATATACCCATGTTCTGAGTGGGAATTCGTACTGTTACACGAAATAGGTAGGTGAGACTCAATTGAGACCTATTGGGGCCAAGTTGGACGCTGTTCAACTGTCCATATTCTCCCACCGCTTTATGAGCCTGGCTGAGCAAATGGGAAGGTCAGTTTAATTCGTATGTGTTTGTTCGATAAGTTCAATGTTCCATGTAAAACTGTGTGTTGAAAAAGAAAGATTGTCAACCATAAAGTTGTAAATAAGTAACTTCTGTTAGGACAGTATTGATTGTGTTTTGACAGCGTAAGAATGCATGGTTTAATTTAGTGTGCCCACCGGAAAGCCATTCAATAGCTCTACTAATCATTTTTCACTACTACATTTACATGAGGTCAACCAACTAGCGATTATCGCAAGACCAAAGCTGGAAAGCGTGGACTATTGCAGCAACCTCCATCTGAGCGAGACAGTCTAGCTGGGCCACGTAAGGCCATCTCTCGCGCTTCTGCTCAATCTTGAAACTTTCGCTCTGCCGGCAACCAATCAGGAAGCAAGATGGCGACGATAAACAAGCTGTTGCGTATCCCAGGTTTAGCTAAATACTTACATTGTGAGATAAATTAAATGATTTAGCACAGATCATAGGCGTGTATTTAATAATTGGGACCATGAAGTGAAATGTGTAGTAGTTTCAAATCGTGATGCATGCCTTTATTCTTTTCCATTTAAAATAGGCCATGGGTCGTAGGGCAAAACCAATGATTAACTAATCACGAAAGTCACAAAACTTGCTTTTCTTATGTAAAACTAGATTATAATCCACTGATTAAAAAAATGCTTGTGCATGAATCTAAAAGTCTTGCAGTAATTAAGTATTAGGCTGTACCGATCAAATGAATGCCGATCAGAGCGAGATCAGATTGATCGGCAAACGATCATACTTAACCAGTAACCTATCAAATCTTATTTGAGGGAACACCCTCAAACTCAGCGTACAGATACTATCTTATTTCATTTTCTACATCGTCTTTGTAATAATTAATGTTACGAATAGCAGCTCCTGTTCAATCATTTCTACAGTATTACCTACTAATTGAAATTTCTTAGCATCAACTTGTTAGCAGCATATTTCACTATAGCGACGTTGAGAAAAAATTTTGATCGCTTCAGTCATTGCTGGACGCTGTACTTCCCACCTAGATTGCACAAAAGATGAGTGTTACTTAAGCAAAGCCCTCATGTGCATGTGCACAATGCTTTCTTTCTGGTTAAATTGCGCAAACGATGTAATGTTTCCATTCGTTCGGCTGGTTCTGCTGGTACTGCTAATATGCGTTCATTTTAGTCTAACCAGAGTCAAACTAGCAGTCCATAGTGCTGGAGTGATCGCTTGAATGGAATTTGAGGAGTGAGAAACGAGAGCAGGCAGGTCAGCAAGGAAAGCGGCACTCTAGTTCTTGTAGCTTGGTTAGCTCTCTCGCACTGTAAATGGTGTTGGGCCTTTGAGTAAACGTGGTTTCGTACTGTTGGTCACAGCACTGAAGGCTGTGTTTTAACTGAGTAACCTACAGCAATGCACTACACGTCTGTATATCAAGTTTGTCCTGCGGGAAATAACCAGCAGTCTTATCCGTAGCTGATGCAGCACATGCCTGCCTATGCTAAATTACATATTGGATATCGCCAACCCTTCGAACGCTGAGGTAAAACTTTAAGGCATATTCAGCTCCAAGCCATTGTTTTATTTCAGCATGAGAACGTAAGTTTTATCTCACTCATTAGCCAATTTGAACATTTCCCGACACTTGTAAGCACGCGTTTGTTGTTTGTTCCTTAACTACAAAAGTCACCATCGACAAACAAGAAATGAATCCTTGCCGTGTCAGCCAACAAAGAAGCATATGAATTTTTCAATAAATAATAATAACATTGGGGTGACGATTTTTACGATGTAGAACAGCTCACAATTGCTATTTGTTCATAAATAAAACAGGTGATTTCGAACTTTAAAAGTACATGTAAATGTTTAAAAATGTTCAGATTCTTACTTTGAAATGCAGTAGCCATCGGAAAAACGAAGCAAACTCGCGTGAAAATTAAAAACACTACCTTGGCTAACTTTTTGATAGTCCAGTACAGTTGGGAATGGAATTCACAGCCGACTATCTTCTTCAGGCAACACACGCTTATTTTTTCTTGTCGAATTCGGCTGTTTTTGGACGTGGCCTCCAATGTTCGTAGGGTTCTTTATCATCGCCATATCGCTGCCTCCAATATTAGTTGGGTTGATTCTCCATCTCCTTCTTAGGTCATCTGTCAACTCATTTCGGCGCAGTAACTGGATAGCTGGGTTGGATGGTTCCTCGACATTCATCAGCACGGCCTTCTCTCGGACGTGGTGTTGAATAGCCTGGGATTCCAGTCCTCTCAGGTGTGTGTGTCTGTTTGAGTTGGACACTACTAGGGTCTCAGTTCTCAGGTTTCCATGTGGAGAATTCCACAGAAGTAGACAAAAAAAAAAGTGTGCGTTGCCTGAAGAAGGTAGTCGACTGTGAATTCCTTCCCCAGTAGTATTGGACTATCAAAAATTCGCCAAGGTAGTGTTATACCTTCGCGTTTGTTTCCTTCGTTTTTCCGATACATGTAAATACTATCTGTCTGGAAATGTTGAGTGAATGTCCATGTAGCATTTGAAATGTGAACATGCATGTTTCAGTTGTAAGCAGTTCATATATTCAAATTATATTAATTATTACTTTAAACTTTTGTAACTGTATGCAAGATTCCTACTTTGAATGCAACAAAATATTATGTTGGGTTTTCTTTGTTGCATTGCTGATAGTTAATTTCTGCCATTTTTATTTATTTCCTCGTTGCCAACTATTTATTTCTTTGCTTTACAGAATTCTGCAACGCACAGCTATTTCAACCAATATCAAAGAACGATTAGACTTCTCGTGTGCCTTGTTTGGTCCTGATGGTGGATTGGTATCAAACGCACCACATATTCCAGTTCATTTGGGAGCAATGCAGGAAACTGTTCAGTATCAGGTATTGTTAAATTATATTGTTAAAATGATTTGTTACCAGGTTTCTTTATTTTTTAAAGTTTATTGTTGTCGGTATGTTTGCAAGAAAACTTTAAACACATTCTCTAGTTGTCCAACACATCCTCTGAAAGGTGAAAAATTTTCAGATAATTAAATTCGTGTGAATTACATATTCCTGGTATTGATTAGATTGTTGACAATGAACACGAAAACGTGGGTGTTCAGCTCAACAACAACAGCATGAGTGGTGAGTTGTTGCTCTTCACACAGCTAAATATGAGTAGTTTGCTGGACTCCTCGACAAAGACTAAGGCACACGTAAACCAATAATTACCAATAGACCACAATAGTATTTTAAGAGCAGAGCATTTTGTTGTTGGTGTTAATTACGGAAGTTTAGCTAGACAATACAGGAAAGGCGAGTTTGCTGGATTTTTCGACAAAAACTAGGACACGGGTAAACCTAGCCTACTTGGAAAAAAACTGTCTAAACGTCAATTAATTCGTAGCAGCATGCAGTCAAAAACACACTCGTTTGGTGTTTAAGGTACATGAATAAGCTTTCCTGTAAGGTTGGAATACCACTGTTGCTGAAATGTAACCCACGTGAAACCTGATTGCTGTCCTCAAAATGGACCCTAAAGCCTACAAAAAAAAAAAAAGACCATGAAACTTGATTGGCTTTTCCAGCTCTTTATTGCTCAGAAAAAAAAAATGGATTTTATCAATTTTAATCAAAAAGATGTGATCTACCACAAAACAAAACTTATAAGGATTCCCGCCAAGCGTTTTGGCTGTTTGAAGTCATGATAAGTTAATAAATAAGATAAGTTCCAAGTTAATCCCACCGACTAAGACTTCAAACATTAAATGAAATAATTCAAAATTGAGCAGGAAGTATTTTTCGTATATTTCATTTAGCCATCGAGCTATTAATCAGCTGGATTAACTTGCCGAAAGAGTTTGGCGTTGATATCACGGCTTCAAAACACCAAAAAGCTTAGCGGCAATCCTTAACAAGTTTTGTTTTGGGGTAGATTCTTTTTATACTGTACCTTTAATCGGTAAACTTAAACGTTTTAAATTTGTGGCACATATCTTGAGCGTTCGTGTGTAAAAACTTGTTTCTTGTACAATGCTGTATAGTAAAAGACATTAAGGAATTGCATTCGTTCATTTCAGATGAAGTTCTTTGGAGATGATCTTGATGAAGGTGACGTTATTCTCTGCAATCATCCATCAGCCGGTGGTAGCCATCTACCAGATCTAACTGTGATAACACCCGTAAGTTGGAAATACTCAGGAATTATCACACCACTGAGATTTAACACTTAAACTTTTGGTGGGGATTGATGGGGAGGGAATACATTATAGGGCTTAAGTTTTAATGGAGGCCTGCAGGTATGGACTTCCTCAACAGGCTGGTAGAATCAGTCGTTGCCTCTTACGGAAACAAAACAATTTATTAGTTATTGCCATTTGGCTTAATGAAAGGCAGATATCAAGTTCAAGAACTGAAAATTAAGATGTATCAAATGACTTCCTAATTAAGGATGGGCAATATCTTAGCATTTCAGTTATGATAGATTGGTGGGAAATAAATCTTACTATCACGATATTCCCCCAAAATTTTAACTAAAAGTAAAAACAAGCTATTTAAACAAGAAAATACATCCTTCAGTATGATTCTAACAGTGTAGCAAAGCAACAGGAAGTCAGTAAGCGGCATCCCCCAGCCACTCAAGCCTCCTTAACACGGATAAAATGAGCATTGGGTATTACATCAGATTAAACTTTTAATTTCTTCCCACCATGTTGTTTCGTCTGGTTTTCTGGCTTCCGCTGCATGACGAAACTGACAGAACTACATTTGGGTGGCCTAAACCAACTTGTTTACGACGTACCTGATAGTTAGGTGACGCCTCATGGTGACAGAGCGATCAGCGAGCATTAGCTCTCTGTCCAACCTTGTAAGGCCTGATATTCAAAGCGTGGCGGTAGAGGGAATTACAGTTTGTAAAATATTATGCGGTACTAAAATTAACCGTAAATAGTTTGAAATAAACTAATAATAATTATTGTAAAGCTTAATAATGTTACGTATCATGTTCTATTTTCAATCTGAAAAACAATATATTCATTAAAATAAAACGTGTATTAACCTTGGTTGACGCGTCATGACTGGTAATGTTGGTTCAACAACAATCGCCAATGTTCACGGTGAGTCAGGGTGGATGGATCATTTTATCATGGATCACATACTGGAAGTCTCCTGCGAAGGAAAGGCAAACTTGATAAAGGCCTCCCTCTCCACCCTCGCCCTGGGAAGGAGAACTGGTTTTTCAATCCATTTGGTGATGTCAAAGTGAATCCAAGATACTTTGAAACTTACACTCAAACAGCATTTCCAGCTAAACTTGACTTTGATACAACCATGCAGATTTTTAAGAAAGTCGAACTGCAGTCATTCATCCTTCAAGACAATGACAAGATTTTACATCTAGGCTTAAGAGCCGGTTTGCAAGCTGACGTACTCAACACTGCAGCAAAAACAACTGCAGTGTTTTTGATAAGTGAAGTTCTCAATAAGGCCTATTTCGCCACTTTCCACGCCATGAATTGGCTAATAAGAGCTCTTTTCAACTCCACGCTTTTGTTACGTGAAATTGCATTACAGTCAGCAGCTAATCTTAACGACTCAACTTCTCAACCTACCAATTCATGAAGCCAAGACTTTATTCAGAGGTTTAATCCCCAGTTGGTCCATCATTTGGATGTCGCTCGCAAGCCAAAAGAAGCGAAAACTAAACAGCCATCCCAACGTTCTGACAAGCAGCTGTTCAAGTCCTTCCCCAAGCAAGGATAGCGAAATGATTGGAACAAACCAAGGAATCAATCCTCACGAGATAGTTTTAAACCAGAATTGAAATAACAATCAGCAGTCCTTTCGTGGGAAATCCTCATATGGAGGAAGAGGTGGTGATAAGAACCGCAGCTTCACACCTGAGCAAAGAAAGTGTTACCCCTCTCCTGGCTTCAGTGGGAAACCCAAACCAAGACAATAATTGGGAAGCCAGATGACGACACTCGATACCCTTGGGAGGTCGCCTAAGGTATCACATTCCATTTTGGAGAAAAATCATGGAAGTCCCTGCATCCTGTCAATTCTCAGCCAAGGCTTCAAACCACTGTTCTTAAGCAAGCCGACATTGACTCCCTCCTCCCCCTCCCCACCTTTGGAATTTGCCACGCCACTCTCAAAGAGTCTCTCATTTGAAATTCAAGATCTTTTAAGGAAAGATGCCATCACAGAATGTGAAGACCCTTTGCGTCCGGGTTTTTACACTTCAGTCTTCTTGAGGTCAAAGAATCCCAGCGGAGAAAGACTGATCTTCAATATAAAGCCCTTAAACAATAAAATGAAAAACTCACACTTCAAAATGGAAACACTGGACACCATCCGCTAATCTCTCAAGCAAAAAAGACTGGACAGTCTCCATAGATTTAGAAGCTGCATACCCACATGTGTCCCTGCACCATTGGCTTTGTCACTTCGTACAGCTCATGTACAAAGCCAAGATGTACAAATTCCAGACTCTACCATTCGGTCTCATCGCAGCTCCAAGAGTCTTCACTTCAATTTTAAAACCAGTCCTGGTGCAACTTCATCAACTTCAAGCCCAATCACGTGCTTACCTAGACGAATGGCTTCTTAACCATCAAGATCAAAATCAGCTACCACAACACCTACTGAACACTTCTTCTTCATCATCTAGGCTTCGGGATAGATTTCAAAAAGTCAAGGTTATCTCCAGCTAATCTTTCCTCTTCCTGGGGGTTCTCGTCAATCTGTCATCAGCAACAGCATGGGTAGAACAGTGATGCCCTCACTAGAACACATCGAAGACTTTCTTCAGCAATCCAGGAACTTTCTGAATCAGAAATAGTACAAACTTGTAGAATTAAACAGGATTCCATGGCAGAACTGGTTCCTTACGGAAGATGAATGACCCATCCTTTCCACCATTATCACGTCAACACATGGGGAACAAGTCAACAACCAGGTGAATCCATTCACCCCATGGGGTGAATCCATTCACCCCATGCTCTTTCCAGTCAACACACTGAAACTGTTACAAACTGTCTCAAACTGTTACACTTCATGAGCCTCAACCGGACTTAATCCTCCTAACACACACGTCAATGGAGGGCTGGGAGCCTACATCGGAGGCCAAACATACTCAAGTCAATGGACAACAAAAGAACTAGACCACATAAACGTTTTAGAACACAAGGCAGTCTTCAAAGCTCTAACCACTTACAAAGCACTGTTCAAAGAAAACCATTTAAGTCCAGATAGACAACACGACAGCAGTGGCTTATTTCCAGAAAGAAAGCGAAACGAAATCCAGAAACCTTCATGAGACCACATCAGAGATCTTCGAGCTTTACATTCGACTGGGAACCACGATTCTCCCCATTCACTTCCCAGGAAATTGGAGTGTAATCGCCGACTCCCTCTCCAGATGTCGTAAACCAACCACAGAAGAATGCATACTCAAAGCATCAATTTGCAAATTTCTGTTCGACACGTTGGGGACCCCATCGGTGGACCTGTTTCCATGAGGTACAAAGCCAGATTTCCCATTTATCAGCCCAGTTCCAGACGATCAAACTTGGGCAGTAGATGCCATGTCAGCATCTACCATTCGGATACACGTTCTCATCAGCTCCTACCATAGATTCTGCAGAAAATAAAGAAAACCCAGGCCTGTTTATTTTAGTTGCTCTAAACTGGCTATTGCCACGATGCTTGTACGACTGCTTATAGACAACCCAAGGAGTCTGCCAGAACCTCAAGACCTTCTATCACAAAAGAGAGGAAATCTATTCCATCCAAACTCCTGCGCTTTGAAACTGCATGTGTGGCTACTATCATTAGATTTCTCAAGGAATTCTCGAAGTACAAGCCATCAGAATTGCTAATAAAGCAATAAGAGATTCCACTAACAGAATCTACAACAGCCACTGGAAAACATGGTTTCATTGGTGTCGCTTGCGGAAAGTCAGTTCAATCAACTTTACCTGACCTGCTAAGTTACTTTGCGGATCCGTTTAACTCAAGATTGAAGGAGTCACATTTTGGTGCACCGTTCTGCTCTAAACTCGGTTTGTAAAGCTGCGGGTAAAGAACAACTCTTAGAGTATTATCGCATCTCAACCTTGATAAAATCATTTGAAATGGAAAGACCGGCAACCAGCAGATTATTCCCTAACTGGGATCTATCGTTAGTTCTTAACTCACTCATGAGTGAACTTTACGAACCCATGGCAAACTGCAACCTTCACCTTCTAACAAGAAAAAGTTTTCTTCATTACATTGGCTTCAAGCTTACGATGCAGCGAAGTGCAAGCCCTCTCGATGGACCCTGTCTACTTACTTTTTAATGAAGATGACAAGGCCGTCTCATTGACGCCAAGATATTCATTCAGAGCTAAAATTTAGAGAACACGTGAATCAACGAAACCAATTGCCATTCCTGCTCTCACCACCATCACTGGAGGACGGGCTCGAAAAATTTCTCTTTCCGATCCAAGTCTTAAGATTCTTCATTGAAAGAACCGAAAGCAATAAAGAATCAACTTTTTCTATCCTTCAAGAAAATTTCGGCGAAACTTCACCCGCAATGATTGTAAATTGGATCAAGACTGTCATAATTAACACCTACAATGCTTCAAACATCAACGACCTTGACAACAACACCAGAGTTGTACCACATGAGTACAAGCCATCTCGACTCCTTGGGCCTTCCACAATGGCATCCCCATTCCTGAGATTCTACAAGGTACATCATTGAGAAATGTCTCAGTCTACACGTCGCACTGCTTCAGGGACATGACCACCCACGCAAATGGACTTTACAAGCTATGACCCATCATCACAACCAGATGTGTAGTCCAGCCCCCAAAGCATTAAAGAAGACAAAATAGCCCCTTTTCAGGGCCACCTGGCCACATCAGAATTGAGATCCTGAATCCTGTTTTAAGTTTAACATTTTGATTAAAGTGCAATGTCTGTGATTTTCTGCGGGACCAACTCCTAGCCCCTTGGGAACCCCTGTCAGGTAGTGCTACCCCCTTATTGACAAGGTCTAAGTTAAATGCAAAAATTGCAGGTAATGCATATTTTCGTACCAATAGAAAGAGAGAATTGGTGGAAGGCGACAGAATTTGGCTTTGGAATTCGGTTTTTGTTGCTTAAATGAAAATATACATTACCTGTAACCCATCCTACCTCCCCTTTTGAGTCACCACCATGACATATTGAGAGGAATAAAAGATGATTGTTTGCGCATTCAGCGTTTAAAGAGAAGGCAAGTGCAGGACCGAACTTCGCAGTTAGCGAGCTTGTGTATGGCTAAAATTTAATTAAATCTCTAGAGGGAAAAATATTTAAAATTAAAAATGCAAAAATTGCAGGTAGTGTACATTTTCGTTTCAGCAATAGAAACAGAATTTAGTCACCACTGGGTAACTCTTTTTTTTTTTTTCGAATCCAACAATGCTATGTACAGGGTGACCCTATTCCAGTGCGTGCAGGCACAAGTTTGACCACTTTGTTGTATGCCACCTGTATCCAGCTAACTTTTATTGCCTATAAACCCTATACTGCTATTGATTTTTTTCTTAGTACTTGATTCTCATTTACAAATAAGTGTATTGTGTTGTACCAATTTTTTTTTTTTTTTTTTGCGGCCGGGGTGTAGGTTTTTTACCCTGGTGAGTCGCGTCCAATATTTTTCGTAGCAAGCCGTGGCCATCATGCTGATATTGGTGGTATTACACCTGGTTCCATGCCACCACATTCCACCTGTCTAGCACAAGAAGGGGCAACTTTTATGTCTTTCAAGTTGTTACGGGCTGGTGTATTCCAAGAGGAAGGTAAATGAATGCATTCCCGTTAGTGACTTCTGTTGAAGACCTGAACATTTCATAAAGCAATTTCTTTCATGACATTTCTTCTTCTTAGAACTGGTGGCCATGTTGATGGAACCAGCAAAATACCCTGGAAGTAGTGGAACACGCAATTTGCAGGATAACATTTCTGACCTTCGTGCTCAAGTGGCAGCTAACCAAAAGGTAACGTTCGCAATTTCTTTTGTTTTTATTGTTACAAACTCCTGTTAAGAACAGGTCTTGAGGAAAAGGAAAAATAAAGCCCAACACTTATCTTCTAGCCAAACAAATTTGTGGTGCTCCCTAACAGGTACGCTCCTACAATGGACATTAGTCACAAAACCCGTTTCTACCCGTTAAAATATTTGGTCTTTGTTCCCAATAAACGTCACTGCATTTCTGCACATATTTTACAGAAGTTTTTATTGTGAACAAGACCAAGATATATTTTATTAAGGTCGAAAATTAAATCTTTGCAATGGATTCTTTGTGGGAACATGTTTGTTAGGGAGCGTTGTGTATTGGTCCATTCTTCTGCAAATTAACTAACTTTCAAGCTAGTCTGCATGTTTTAGACACCTTTCTACTTATCTAATTAGTCTTTCCAAGATTTTGACTACATGGTGCTATTTGTAAGGAATCCTGTCTGTTGTGAAATGTATGAAGGCTACAATTTTGATTATTACCAATTATGTAATTTTCGTGGTAAAGTATTTTGTGCAGAACACCTCAGTGTGGACTAGAAGAAACTGGACAAATGTAAAACTGCTTCCCCATTCCGTTTATTGCCAAGCATTAGGTTTAGGAGCAGGTTCGACCCCCAAATCAACCCTTTTCTAACGTGATTTGCTTATTATTTGCCATCCCCTACACAGAACATGTGCGGCATTTAAGTGTCTCGCCCCTTTTAGACCCATGTTGTTCAGTATTCATGCAAAATGGAAGTAGTATTATGTTGATTGATTATTATTCCTCCACAATTGTAGTTTGCATTTTTTAGAAAGTGTAAGTAGAATCCACGCGATCGAATGCCCCAGAGGTCAACAGGAACCACGAACAGGTCATGATAGGATACAGGAAACATGATTATTATGAAATGCTATGTTGCAAAGACTTTGATTTCATTTAACAGACTGATACTTATGCAGGCAACTAGTTTGATGTTTTGTGCAACCTGTTTGTCTAAATATTGACGATTGGATTATTTCAGGGCATTTTTTTGGTGAAGGAACTGATAGATGCGTACAGCCTTCCAGTGGTACAAGCATATATGTCGTACATTCAAGCCAATGCTGAAGTAGCAGTGCGTGACATGCTTCGTGAAATTGGTAACAAGGCTTTAGCTGTAACAGGGACTACACATCTCTCAGCTAAAGATTATATGGATGATGGAAGCTGCATTTCTCTAGTCGTGGACATAGACCGAAATGAGGTGGGTGCCAATGCATTACACTAATTTGCACTTTTGACTATTATCGCCACTGCAAACTTGTGTCATCAGATGAACCCAACAACTCATTGCCCTGGAAAATGGAGGCTTTGGCTGCATGACACTTTCTTTATGCCTTCATAAAAGACTACAGTTTGATTTAACAATGTGCGAGTCTATAAACCAATGCTTTATGGCTATAGAGTTGTAGGACTTGTTTTTGGTATATCCTACCAACTGCATCAGTAGTTTGTAACTCCAGACATAATTAATGTTATTAATACGGTACATTTCAGGGTACTGCAGTCTTTGACTTTTCTGGATCAGGTTACGAAGTACATGGCAATTGCAATGCTCCCCGAGCCATCACCCTTTCAGCTGTGATCTACTGCTTGCGTTGTATGGTCGGCTACGACATTCCCCTTAACCAGGGCTGTCTTAAGCCTGTACGCCTCATCATTCCAGAAGGTTCCATATTAAACCCATCTGAAGGAGCTGCTGTAGTTGGGGGCAACGTTCTTACTTCCCAAAGACTCGTCGATGTTATACTTAAGGCTTTCCAAGTGTGTGCTGCCTCACAAGTAAGGTGTTAAGCTGCGTCACTGGTACACTTCTGGTTACTGGATTTGATTTAT
>JAHWFP010191042.1:0-28913 GCA_023313725.1 Lithobius niger
CGAAAAATAAGCTTAATTTTTTTCCGTGTTTAAATATTTTACATTGCTACCAGTGGCGATTTAATACGAGACTGTGTCCGGGGGAAGGGGCAATTTCGGCCAAACGTTTTTTCTGTGCCCAGCTACTGGTTGACCCCCCCCCCACCCTTCCAGAGAGAAATTTCTGACGAAATGTATTGATGTTTTGAACGCAAGTGTTATAAGTACACAAACAAATTTTGTCTGATCGAGCGCACGTTACTGTAACGTACCATACATCGAGCGCAACTAACTGGAATGAACCGCACATCGGGCTGTGATATTTTATGACTATGCAATCAAAACTGGTTTGAGTTGGTAAGGGGGGGAGAGACTTCGTGTGTTAACCATAAAACACCCTATAACCCCACCATGAAACATAACTGCCGGAATATCTGAAGAATGAAATTCCAGCTATGCGCTCGATATACAGTTAAGGCTGGCTGCACAGTGCATCGAACACCTTAGGCGACACACAAAATGTGGCATTTGGTCGCACGACAACACATTTTGTCGAAACTTGTCTCACCTTGCTGTAGACATCTCAACAACCTTAGCAATGAGTTGAGTGTAACACACCGCCGAGACGTTGTCGCGAGACGTCTTTAGGCGTCTCACGACAACATCGCAAAGTTCTGTCTACAGAAAGGCTTTTGAAGTCACTCCACCAGATGCAATGTCTCCCGAAGTTTTGCAACATCTCCCGAAACAATTGCCGCATTTGGTGTGTGGCCGGATTATGATAAAACATTTTGTCTTAAGGCGTATGATGATATCGGTTTACTGGTTTCAATGGGCTAGCCGCATAATGCCTCAAAAAGGCATCATTCGAATCGAGTCATTTTTTTCCTAGTGTGATGAAGGTACCAAAAGTTTGTCTTACGACAAAACAATACAAAATAACTCGATCTGCCAATGCACAGCGGAGCTTAAACATTGAAATGTCTCACTCAGTACAGCAACCATTTGGAGTTTCGTATACAAACGGTACGTTCCTAAACAACTAAACAGAGCGAACCAAACGCACCACTGTTGGTGACAGTTTGGCTCATTCCCTGCTAATATCCGTGTTGATTCGGCTTGGTTGACGTCAACATCCTCCCTGAGATGGTTCGCAATTTGGCGTTCCTCTCGCCTGGTCACATCGATTAGCCAATCCTGGTCAAATCCATTAGCCAGGCCTGGTCGCGGTGAAAGTATGACGTATTGAATACTCTGCTGAGCTTGAGCTGTATTGTAGTTTTGGAAGGTACTGAACGGCTGACGCAACATCACTGCGCACGTGCGACGTCAAGTTTGAAGCCAAACTGTCACTAACAGTGGTGCGTTCTGTTCGTTCTGTTCGGTGCTTTAGGAAGGTACTGCTTGTAGCACACTGTTCCGTTCCGTCACTTCACATCGCAGGCCGTCAAGTTTCTGTTTGGATTAAAAGTATATAGATTAGAGGAGCCGCGTGTACTGCTCCGTCCTATTCCGTGACGACCCGTCGGCTGACGGACAGCTTTGTCAAGACAGAATCTTTTCAGTTAAAACTGATCGCATGGAGAGGCGTACGCACCTCCCGTCGGCTGGTCACACACTGCTCCGTTCCGACAACTGATGTCGACGGATGGTCCGGCGCACCTTGCTTCCATCGCTAACCGTTTCAAGTAGGCTCGGCTGAGCTTTTAAGTTTGATCGTGCCAAATTGGCAATGTAAATGAAGAAGGACTTGTAATGAACTTTAGTAGGTAATTAAATAAAAAGGCGCAGTAAATTAGGTCTTATTAATTCTTTACGCTCTTGCAAGATGACATTTAAGTCCAGATGGCAACTGAAATAGGTTTGCTACTGTATTTAGTAGGAGAAAGGTGTTGTGCGTAGGCGCGTGATGGACGACGACGGCCATCGACTGTGACAGCAGGAGCGTACACTTCTCCGACGTGATCGGTTTTTGACTGAAAGAATTCTGCCCCGACCACTTGTTCGTCAGCCGATGGGTCGTCACGGAGCAGTATACGCTGGTTCTCTAATTTAAGCGCTTTTAATCCAAACAGAAGTTTGACGGCCAGCGACGTGACGTGACAGAACAAAACGGAGTACTGTGCTATATGCTTCAGTTGACGGCCGTCGTCGTCCGTCACGCATCTGTGCACAACGCCTTTCCTCTACTAAATACAGATGGGAACATATTTCAGTTGACTTCTGGACTGAAATATCATCATGCCTGGGCGTAAAGAATTAATGCATAATTTACTACAAATTTCTATTTAATTCCCTACTGAAAGTCAGTACAAGTACTCCTTCATTTGCAATTTGGGCGCCATCAATTTAAAAGCTCAGCAGAGCCGACTGAAACGTTTAGCGACGGAATCAATGTGCGCTGGACCATCTGTTGCCTGCCGTCAGTTGTCGTAACGGGATGGAACAGAACAGAGTAGTGGGCTACATTTTTTATAATAACAGTTCATTGAAAACGCTTTGTTTACTTCCTTAAGAAAACAAAACACCAGGGGTATTCAGACCACACAATGGGGGAATACTGGGGGAGGGGGTATTCAGAACACACAATGGGGGGAATGCAGGTGGGTATTCAGACCACACAATGGGGAATTCGGCGGGGCAGGTGGTATGGGGAGGGGCGTAGGGAGGAAATCTGACCACAGAATGGGGAAAAGGTGGGGACGGTGGGGGGGGGGGGTAGACGATCGGCGGCCATTTTCATTGCACTCTACCTAATAAAGTATTTCGCTCATGCATGCGGGAAGCAGTTAGTTGGTTTTTAAAATCCTTAAGACTGTGGACACAGGACTAATAGCTGGAAACGTGCAGAACGGAAATAAAAAGGCGTGTGAAGGGAACTTTATTTTTTAAAGAGGTTATTTTCTGCCGCAGTAAGGGTTTAAAGGAACGTTTCACCTTAAGGCCGCTAGTGCACTGAGCGGCTTGGCCACACGGCCAGGTTGCTGCAGCCAATGAAAATGATTAGTGCATGGTTTTACATAAACGGTAAGAATTCTCATTGACTGCAGCGACCTGGCCGCGCGGCCAAGTCGCTCAGTGCGTGGGCGGCTTAAGGTAACGGGCCATAGCCCATGAAAAAAAAATTACACCTGTTATCTGCTTGTACTCGCGAGGTAAAAACGGTTTTATTTGTTTTTGCAGTGGTACCTCTAATTTTCCTTTCAACAGCAGCAGCACCCAGTTGAAAACGAGTAGAAGGGGTTGAAGGTGGGGGGGGGGGGTAGATGATGAATCAGTGGCAGGTCTAAACATGGCATAAATTAATCTTAGTTAAATTTATGAAAATGGAAGTGAGTGATGCTTCAATCTTTTAGGAACGGATTCTATGATTTTTGGCATGTTGCGTTGCTGGTATGTTAAGCGAAGGAATGCAAAGCCCGTGCCCGCCCATTGGTTCCCGCCGGTAGTCCTTAGAAGCCCCTGCCTGCGTTAGCTCCTGCATGAGTTTGTTTTGCTGTGTGCAATGCGTTAGCCTCATTAGCGTATTATACTTATACAGGGTGAGTCAAAAGTCCTTTGCACCCTACCAAGAGCCCCACAGCATTGGACTTCAGCGCCTGATTCATAGGACTTTGTGTTGTTCCTAAGATGAGGACCACCCCCATGAGCTTGTGTTGGGGCGCCCTGTCCCTGTCAATCCTCAGGTATAAAATTTAACTTTGTTTCTGTGAGAAATAGACCTTTGGTTCCAATTGGGGAAATATGCGCATCGCCCAGTCAACGTGATCGCGAAAACGGCATGCTAATTGAATAAACGGGATGCGTTTTATTACGTCTTCAATGTAGTATAGCCCCCATGCCCACATGAGGGCTTCTCTGCACGATGCAGGATATTGTCCGGCCCACCCATCAAAGACCCTACAGCTCTGAGATTACACACCTGACACATAGGTCCAAGGTTTGTTCCTAAGATGGGAACCACTGCATGAGCTTGTATTGGAGCACCATGCCACTCTCAACCCCCAAATATAAAACGTATTTTTATACAAGAGAATGGCGGTGATAACTAGAGGAAAACGACCTTGGATCTTCTTATCTCTCTCGGCCTTGAATGATAAATGGCGCCAATTTCCAATATAGAAAATGTAATTCCTCATAACGGAAATAAAAATGAAATTCGAATTCCCGATGTCAGAAATATGTAGAATTCCAGATATCGGCAATGCTTGCATACTTCTTGTTGATATCTGAAATTGTGATTTGCCTTTGCGATATCGGAAATAATTCCAGATACTGAAAATAGAATTTAATTTTTCATATTGGGAATTCTATTTCCGATATTGGAAATGCAACTGGAATTTCCTCCCTGCCCCGAACAGTGCGAGAAATCGAAACTGACAGCACCTTCGAATTGCCGAGGTGGCAAACTTGGATAAAGTTCACTACGAATTGAATACGTACTGGTTATTTATTATCATTACTTGGTTAATTTGAAATTAAAGTTTAAGACGCGGATTTTTTTTCCCCATTAGTGCGAGGAACTGAAACGCTGCCTCAGAAGCAGGTGAGGTCAGAACCTGGCCGAGCGGGAAAATAATAGAGCTTCGCATAAATTTGCATGTTTGGCAAGTTGAAACTGACTTGGCCGTTTTGTTCGCTACAGACCTTCTGTTATCCTGTTAACCCATTGCCACCACAACTTAAAAGATATCATAGATAATGCACAAAATATCAAAATATGCACAAATTTTTGCCTAGTTTTCATCGTGTGAAGCCATGTTGACAGTTCGTGAAAAACTGAAAATCGTCTACAGTTGGCAAAAGTAAAAATTTTGAGTTTGCTAAATTATTTGCTAGCAGCTCTTCTTATGATAGCACACTAATGCCCAGAAGAGATAAGTGAGGAGCAAAATGGTGTATATAAATATATTCTTTTTTTGGGAGGGGGGGAGGTGCGAAAAAGTACTGATATATTAATATACCAAAACAAAAGCTGTATTGTTTCTGGATTATTTCGGTTTTTTTGGGTGGGGGAGGGGAAGAAGGGTTCCCCCTCACCGGACCAGGTAGATAGGGAATCGCCGCGTTACCCCATCGTTGAATGATTGTAAAAGGCATATTAGATAAAGCAGAAACCTAAGCAAAATTTGCGCAATACAAAACGGAATAAAGGGCTTCTGCCAATCTGAAATCACGATATCAACTAATTTCAAAATATCATGCATAGTTACCCATTTGATTTGCTAGTTCGTCTGCTGGCCCATCACAACCCATTGCTTTAGTAAAAGCAGAAACATGAACTAAATCCATACTCGATGAAAATCGGGTATAGTTGGCAGGGTTACTTACTAGAATATTATTTCAAAGATCTACGGTGCAGAATTATTATCCGGCGGTTGTCCTTTCCAATTATGGTGTTGCAAAAAGGTGATTTCTTGTCGGGAAGGGGGAAGGGCAGAAGGGGAGGAAAAAGTTGAAGTGGTCGTGCGTCCAAAACAGAGATGGAACTGGCCCATGGGTCAAACTGGTTACATTTTTATCGTGGGTCAAGTGGATCATGGGTTAAGACCGTTCACCCACCGACCCTTGGTAATTTGTTAAGTACGTTATTTGACACTTCCGTAGTCTTACTAATACTCTTAAAAAAATTTTCTTACTGTTTCAAAAATAGTTTCTCCCAGAATGGTAAAAACCCGTAGTAAAGGCTTTAATTTGGCTATTTGAAATGCATTTGCATACTGTTTTTTTTATGGCGTGGGATGGGTCACGGTGGGCCACATTTTGGTTCTTTTGAGTGTGGGTCAAGTGGGTCGAGGGTCAGGGCTCGAGTGGGTCAAGTGGGTCACTGGTCGGAAAATATCTCTGGTCCCAAACCGAAGACACAGACAATTTTTTCTTTTAATTTTATGGTCGCGATTTTGGATATCGCGTAGTTTAAAATAGAACATTCTCCCCTCCCCCTCCAACTCTTCACTCCTAGCCGGAACAACGTGTCTGTTATGCCCCTGGCTGTATTATTATTGATAGGTATTAACAGTTAATAAAAAAGTTGCAAAAAAATTTCAGCTCAGTTTTCATAAATGCTTGGTTTATTATCGTCCATCGATCCATTTTTTAAAATTGCCCACCCGTCTGCATTCGGAGAGAAAAGTGCCCTAAAAACCATTCGTGCTCATGTTCACTGTCGTCAGGTATGTTACCAACTACCAATCCTAATAATATTCTAGCAGTTGCTACTTTCCGTCGTGAGATAACCTATGGCAAATAAAACCGAAGTTAAACTAATTTTTTTTTAATCTTCAGGTACAAATATCTGCAGTTGTTTTGCAGAAAAGTGAACGTAGTCGGGCTTGGGATGTACAGGGTGGTCCAAAAGTCCGTTGAACCCACCAAATGGGCTACACAATTGGAACTAGGCACATGAATCATAGAACTTTGTTTTGTCCCTAAGATGGGGGCCACCCACTGAGCATGCGTTGGGGGCCCAGTCCCCCTCAACCCCAGATATAAAAATTTAACTTTTTTCCGGTGAGAACTAGACGTTTGGTTCCAATTGGGGAAATATACGCATGGCACAGACAACGTGGTAGCCGAAAATGGCATGCTAATTGGATAAACGGGATGCGTGTTATTACAACTTCAATGTAGCCCCCATACCCACATGAGTCGTTCCTGCACGGTGCAGGAAATTGTATGGTGCACCCATCAAAGGTTCTACAGCACTGAAAATCCATACCTGACAAATAGGGCCAAGATTTGTCTCTAAGATGGAGGCCACTGCATGAGCTTACATTGGGGCACCAGCCCCCTCCACCCATACAAAGTTTATCTATGTTCCTTAAACTAAACAGAAAAAAAACACCCCTAGGCTGGGAACGTTCAAGCAATACGTCTCAAGTAAGTAATACTTCTCAAGAAATAAGCTATTTTTAATCATCCCCCCTTCGTCATCAGTCGTCATCAATTTGACGAACAGGCACAGGTGATAGTCCCTGCTATCTTTAATTTACGGGAGGTGTCAGGAATCAACTGCCAACCAAGGGGTATTAGTTATGTTTATTGTTGGGAACAGAAATAAATTTGGTAACTAGGGGGTTGAGGGGGGCAGGGTGCCCCTATGTAAAGTCATGGATTTCCTCCCCCCTTCCCCGTTCTTAGGGACAATCATTCGTCCTATGTGTCAGGTGTGTAATCTCAGTGCTGTAGATCCTTTGGTGACTGCACCCACACCGGACAATTTCCCACACCGTGCAGGTAAGCTGTCATGAAGAAAACTAGAATATGCACAACCGCTTCATTTTTATTGAATGACTATTTTCGTCATTTGCTTACTGTATAATTATTATGGCTATAAAAAAAATAAAACGTTTAAAGGTTAATATAGAAGAAAAAATTACGCTTTGGCTTCTTTTTTTTTGGGGGGGGGGGGGGGCTTGACCTCCCTGCTCTCCCCTCCCACGTTATTTAGGTCATTGCTTGACAGGCAAAATAACCCAATGACATTAGTTACTGTAGAAGTAAAATAGCAGCATCACACAATTAACGCTTCCAAGGCTTCACACCATTACACATTCAATTACGATACTTCAAAACTAGTTTAACGAAAATGCAACTTTATTAATAAGCTCGTAAGTGTCTCATCAAAGTAAAATATGATAAGAAACATCATTATTATGTGCTTCACAACGGTGGTTTATAAAAATAACGTTTAAAAGAGACTTCTTTTAAATAGGTTAGAATGCAGCATCATAAAATATGCATTTTAAGGTTTTACCACAATTCTGTAATGAAATATGTATTGTCTCACATTCGTTAAACACGAAATTCGTAGTACAATTTTAATTCTATGGATTGATTGCCAGAATGAATCCATCTTACGCTGTAACAAGCTTCATTTATAAGAAGGTGCAGTGTCACACACTAAATATTTTATGGGATTCATGTAACAAAGACATAACGATACTTCTTCCCCCATTGTGTCATAATGCTACAGAAATTCTGCCAGAATATGTGAAATGAATAAGTACTCTAAAGAAGCCGAATTCGGCAGTGATGTACTATAAAATGCTTCAGTTCCTCGGAATGCTCTAGGGAAGCTCTTTCCCAGACCCCGAGCTGGATTTATCCGTCCCCCTCCACAATTTTTCTTGTCTGTGCTACTGGACACAGTAACGGAGGTGTTTTCTCATTACCAAACATTTTTTAGACTGGCACGGTTTCTATTACTCATATTTTAAACCATTTTTAGCACTAATAACCAGTGACGCCAAATTTGAACGATATATGAATGTGTAAAGGATTTTGAAGTGGGAGCCTTCCTCCCCCCCCCCCCCTCTGCTTCGGAGTAGAAGTACTCGAATGTACAGGTGGTGTATATGTATGGCTGACAAGCGTTTCAAGATTAATTCGTGCTCTAGTGTGTTTTTCTCGAAACAAGATTTGGACATTGTCCAAGTCGGGGGTGTGGCCTGTTGCGTATTTGTCAGGCGACTTGCCTGTTTGAAAGGCAGTGTTGCACTAAAGAATTGGATTCGACTTTTAATTTGAAGTTTGATTTATGGGATGCCATACGTTCCTTAAGTTTTTGAAGGGATTGTCCTACATATGTAACAGTACAGGTTGGCTCCGTGCAGGGAATTCGATAAACAGTATCGCGTGTGGAAAACATGTCGCCTGATTTGGTATTATTTTTATTTTCATGGTGCATTGTCAGCTGCTTAATATTTTGGTGGCTGTTTGAAACAAGTCGGATGTTAATGATTTTAAGTTTCTTCTTAAGGACATAATAAATTTCTAAAAGAATATTTTCCTGTAATTGAAACACTTAAACTCGACTCTTTTGCCAGGAATATTGGGAAACCCCTATAACGAATGCTTCAAACGTGACCCTGATTTGCATACTCCTTGCCTCGCGACTTAGTTTTCCAATGGAGCAGGTGGGTCATTGCTTTTCGGCTGCCGTTTCTGCCTCTTTTGAAGGGAGAAATTGGTGGTTTTTATCCGTTTTAAATTACTGTTTTATGCTTTTAACGTAGGATGACTTAGTGGCTTTTGCCATGCTTTAATTTTATTGCTAACCTGATGACGAAAATTGAAAATTTTCGAAACGTTGTTTGTGTGTTTATGCAGCACTGCTTGGTTTGCCTTCACATAATCTGTTACTGTGCTTTTTACTCCATTGCTCATTTTGAACCATTTTGCTGTTGTAATGTTTACCCTGAGCATCCTATGTTTAAGTGGCTTCGCCCTATCATTTCAGCTCAATTTTTAAATATTTTTAGGTAACTCACTAAGGAATGTTGCAGTCTAATTCACCTTGCTGAAAAAATCAAATTCTTGAAGTCATGTTTGTTTCATGGTGTAATTCCATCTTCATTGTTTAAAAAGCAAGCTTTCACGAATTCTCGTGCTAAACGCATTTCACTTAAGGCACAAGCACTCTCCGTGCGTGCTATTCTTACACAACACTATGCCGACCTACATTTGTTAAAAAATGCTCACCATAACTAGTTGAAACGTTTCATTCTTTCACAACCACACGCTCATGCAGCGATTTTTAGCTGCCCTACGGGATTTTTCCGCTATGGCCTCCTGCCATTTTCAAAATGTACTTAACATTAAACTGCATACGTTGTTAGCCTATGATTTATCGAAATTTGCAACGTCACTTTCGCAACAGCACACGTTAATCTTCATTTCTGGTCCCCCTCTCCCCATCCATCCCTGCTACACCAACACCTAATTTGCTGAAGAAGGACCTTAAATTTGTACCCACACCAAAAATTTGGCAACTTGTCCCAGTATTTTGCGCCAAGCTTGAAGCAGGGTTTTCATTTGTCCCTAAACGTTCCGAAGTCCGTGGTGCTGCACTTTCTATAATGCGAAAGTCCAAGCAACATTTAATCCTAAACCTCTCTCTCAAAGCAATTCCTGCCGTCCGGGCCCTCAAATCAGATCCATCCATCACCACCTGCAAAGCTGACAAATGCAATGCTACTGTCATACTAGACACATCGAAACTCGAATCTAACATACTTAATGAACTCAACATTGACCCTACTTACAAACATCTCCCCTTCAACCCACTGAGCAAATACAATGCTCGTGTCAAAAAATCCTGAAAGTACTTGTTACTAAAGAAAAAAATACACCGGAATTTTTCGAAAAATATTTGAAAGTCGACCACCCCCCCCCCCCCCCCCACCTTGTATTTTTCCCAAGATAAAGACCGACAAGCCGTTTCCTCTCGAGTGGGAAGACTACCCTCAACATTGAGCTTGCGTGCATCCTTAAACCAATCCTAAAGAACTCGCTGAGGGGTGCCATACTACCCCCAATGCACTCAAAATTGTTCACGACCTGGAAAGATATCAAGTGCCTCCAGGGTTTAAATTTGTTTCATTTGATGTCGAAAATATGTTTCCATCATTGGACCAAGAGCTTATCAGTACGGAGATCTCTCGAAAATTAACAAACGAACTCTCCCTCCCCCTCGCTCCTCAAGGTTGGGTGGGATAATGATACTTTCATCAGTGCAGTAAAATTCATTTTTGAAACCACCTTCCTTGAGTATGGAGGCAAATAATACCAACAAATCAATGGCGTACCGATGGGAAGCCCACTTTCAACTTTCTTCTGTGACATAGTCCTGAATGCAGTCAACAACAAATTGTTAAAAATTTTCCATAAATAAAATATTACAAGTGTTTCATCGATGATAGTTTAGCATTTCTACCAACACAACTTAAGTAATTAATCCTCGATTTTCTCAACAGCATCACTAAATCACTTAATACTATGGAGTCCTCTAAAAACAATGCCATTCCAATTTTAGATGTAAACGTCATTATTATCCATAATAGCCTAATCGAATTCACACACTTCAGACAAAGTATGCAGTCGACTTGCACCCTGCATTACAACTCCTATGTTGATGCCCACTACAAAAGTAATGTAGTAATAAATGAAGTTAAACGTGGTGTCTCACACACCAGTAATGCTGACTTATTGCAGCATGAATTTCAGTACATCTTACAAAAATATGCTGAGAATGGGTTCCCACTCGGGTACGTTAACAAATTAATTTCAAAAGCTTTGACCCCCAAAATAGCCACCCTTCCCCCCTACGAGTTTCATTGCTCTGCGTTACTTCAAATGCATCTCTGAAGTCCTTAAGAAGAAACTTAACATCAATAACATCCGACTTGTTTCAAACAGCCACCAAAATATTAAGCAGCTGACAATGTACCATGAAAATAAAAACAATAACAAATCAGACAGCATGTTTTCCACACCCAATACTGTTTATCGAATTCCCTGTACGAAGCCAACCTGTACTGCTACATATGTAGGACAATCCCTTCAAAACTTAAGGAACATATGGCATCCCATAAATCAAACTTCAAATTAAAAGTTGAATCCAATTTTTTAGTGCAACACTGCCTTTCAACAGGCAAGTCGCCTGACAAATACGCAACAGGCCACTCCCCCGACTTGGACAAGGTTCAAATCTTGTTTCGAGAAAAACGCACTAGAGCACGAATTAATCTTGAAACGTTTGTCATCCATACACACACACACCACCTGTACATAACCACTTAGTGCCAGATAATATGCCATACAAATATCCCAAATCTCCCACCAATAAGGGGTGAAAAAATAATTTAAACACATACTTAATGTCCCATACCACAAAAGAAGGCCCATACCCAGAAAACAAACAGACTGCAACTGGTTAAGTTGAACAATTGAAGAAATCAAATCGCGTAATAAATGTATTCCTACGTTACTAAAAAAAATTCAAAACTACGTAACCAATTTTATTAGTTTTTTCCACGATGATCATTCTTATTTTAAATCGTTGGCGTCCATTACTTTTAGAAGGGAGAGGTAAGTTTGACCGGAAACAGCTAGCCAGGGAGAGAAGTTAGACTGACCAAAACTGAGTTAGGTTGGGATTTGGGTTGGGCTTACAAACCAGGCAGCCTTCTACATAGGTTGCCCTACGAGGTGTAGCTGTTAACTTGCTAACTAATACGGCAAGGCTACGTTATCCTCGGTCCTTAAATCTACTTAAAAGTAGGGCGGAATTAGGTTTGCTGGGAACCTAACCATACTTTACCCCGTTTGAAGAATCATGAAATAAATGAATGCTGTAAAGAAACAAGGCAACTCAAAAGATTAGACTTCACACGACACACTTAATAGTTAATGGAGCATCCTGCAACTTACAACTTGGACTAAGTCCAAATACACCAGAAAAATCTACAGGGCAAAGAAATTAGTCCTCAAGTAGTCCTAAGTTCCCATAGAACCCCATGACGGAAGGAAGCGAGAAGGTGTTGCTGGGTCAATCTCATTCGTCGAAGTGAAGTTTATTTCTTCATAAATTTACCACCACAGGTTCAACAATATAACAAGTTTGCACTCACGTGCGCATGCAGAAAAACATCAATGATGCCCTCTAAAAGGACTGAATTTACTAAACTATTTACATACTTAAGGCCTACCGATACATCACTAACACATCAGTTAAGTCAACCTGAGATATCAAAACCCTCTTAACAAGGCCGTCCGAGATATCACGTAGCTTATTTATACAGATCGATCCTTTTGTAGCCTTAGCAACAGTCTTTCCAATCTTTAGAATACTCAAGACTGATGCCTTTCTTACATTCCAGGTAAAACCCATTTATTTTGTGCATTTATTCCAAAACTTTTCTTGTTAATATTGCTACTAACTGAATTGCTAACTACGTAGCAGTTTTTCCCCAAATTACGCATTTTACAAACTCTGTAACAAGCATCAACAAAAATACGGATTTAATCTTATTTCGCTAATTCACCATTAAACACGTTGTTGCGTAACAAACTATAATTAAACGGCACAACTTTATCCTACGTATTTTGCAGCTTCTAATCTAAACTTCGCGACATACCTAAATTCGCGACATGCTCTAACCCCAAAAACAAGAGGTACATAACGTTATCTCACGACTTCACCTAAGTAGGACTTTCTCAAGACCTCCAATGATTTCCTCCTTCTTCTACCCATCTTCATATCTTCATTTTTGCCCGGAGTATAAAAATAAACTTCCGATCGGGTCTTCACCGGTTGGCAAAACTCATACTGAAGTGGGCTGTGTGATGATTACAAATTGTTTTCCTCCAATTTTTACTGGTAGAGCTGTTTAGTCCAGTACTAGCCACCTTTCCCAAGACAGAACGAAAGGCGTGTAATCAAAGCTCACCTAAGCCAAACGTTGCTGTATAATTCACACCCTATGGCAAATTATACAGACTGAAGATTTGAGGAAAACTTCCATTGCATACAAGACTTACACTGCATACAAGACTTCCACTGCATACAAGAAGTGTATGAAATCGGTTGTGTTAGCTTCGTTCAAAAGCTGTGATGTGTGTCCCTAACATTTCTTATGTAACCTACTCAGTACTCAGTATCTTCTGCATGTATGTTCTTCATGAACTTGTTTCTATCTCTTGAAAGTGATACTGGTAGAGCTGTTGAGTCCAGTACTAGCCACCTTTCCCGAGACGGAACGAAAGGCGTGTAATCAAAGGTAACCTAAGCCAAACGTTGCTGTATAATTCACACCCTATGGCAAATTATACAGACCGAAGATTTGAGGAAAACTTCCATTGCATACAAGACTTCCACTGCATACAAGACTTACACTGCATACAAGACTTCCACTGCATACAAGAAGTGTATGAAATCGGTTGTGTTAGCTTCGTTCAAAAGCTGTGATGTGTGTCCCTAACATTTCTTATGTAACCTACTCAGTACTCAGTATCTTCTGCATGTATGTTCTTCATGAACTTGTTTCTATCTCTTGTAAGTGTATCTCAAGTCCGAGTAAACTAAAGCAAATTACCGAACTTGGACACACATCGACCGCGGCTTCAAAATTTCCAGAGGACATACGTGCTGAACTGCTCTTCGTGACAAACTTCCATCCGCATGCTGAAGCATGACAGAACGTACTTTGTTATCTCTTCTGGGAGTCAACTCAATAACCCTTGCTAATTTCAATTTTCCTCTAGGTAACTTCTCCTTTATTTGAAGAACTACGTCATTCAGTTGCACCGGCGTTTGATTTTGAGAGGTTCGATGAACTTCGTGAGCTGTACGAAGTTGTAACAAGTAGTCGTGACGCCACTGCTTCCAAACAACTAACAACTGATCAGGCATCACCTTATCCCACTCAATTTTCAATCTCCATAAATCTTGAAGAATGCGCTTGATAATCACCACAAACGGAGACAAAAAGCCTAAGGGGTCAAAAACTCGTGCAAGAATTTCTAGCACATTCCGTTTGGTATTTTTGTCAGACTTGACTGCTTCCACAAGACCAGCATGGTGCAATCTTAATTGATCCGACGACAATTCCCAGTACAGTCCTAAAACTTTAACTCTCTCTTCAGCCGGCTCTTCTGCTGACACTAGTCCCTTGGCAATCCACAAGTTTCGAAGTGAGTTGTCATTAGTTGCCCATTTTCCGAACTGCAATCCTGCTTTGTTCATGACTTCATGTATTCGTCCAGAAAGTGAATACGCCTTCTGAGTTGTTTCCTCTCCAGTTAAACAGTCATCCACTTAGGTTCTGTCTGCTAAATGTTGACTAAAGTTTTTGTCACTAGAGGGGTGTGTGTCTACATGATGACGAACAGTTGCAGCCAATAAAAATGGACTCGCTTTCATCCCAAAGAGCACCCTTGTCATACGAAAAACCTTTAAGGGTGGGTTAGTCCCCCGTTTCCAAGGAGCGTCAGTCCACAGAAATCTGGTGGCGTCCCTGTCTTCTGGATGCAGAAGAACCTGCAAGAAGGCCTTCGACATATCAGTCGTGACTCCGATTTTATGCCATCTAAATTGTAAAAGCAACTCAATATTGACGGATTGAGGTTGGGTCCTGCACTCTGGCATTTATTTAATGAATATCCTCCTTTGGGGTTTGACGATGCATCAAAAACAATCCGAGTTTTCATGGTCTTCCGGTCATCCTTGATAACTACCTGATGCGGCATGTAATAGACCATGGGGTCATGCTTCTCCAGAGTTACTTCCTCAGCATGATTGTTGTGAAGATATTCGAATACTGCCGACTTGTAACGTTCAAACAACTTGGGATCCTTGCTCAACTTCCACAACAACCGACGCAAACGTTCAAGTGCAACTTCAAAGTTGTCAGACAGTTTGTCTTTATGTTCATTCCAGGGGATATGAACCTGATATCTTCCGTTTTGAAACGTCGTGGTATTCTTGTAGAAACTTAATACCTCAACTTCTTCCAATGTTTGCGGTAATTTTTCTTCTTTGGCCATAATGTCACTACGATCAAGCTCCCACATCTTCGATAAATCGTTTGACAATGAACAAGTTTCTTCCCACAAAGCAGTTACACACATCAAAACTGTAGGGGATAAGGGACCATACATTGGTGCGCTTCCCTGCAGCATCCACCCAAAAATACTTTGTGTTGCCATAAGTGTACTACTCAGCTTCTTCATTTGTCCCGTCATCACACGCCAATAATGATCTACCCCTATTAAAACGTCCACTGTGGAAATATCACCAGGCCCCATCATCTGATTCCAACTACCACCACGCTTGTCTTGCAAGAAACGCTCAACCAAACTTGTTTCCCATAGTCTGACTCCATGGCATATTTCAGACACTTGTAAGGCAGACATATTTAGACGTACTCCATTGCCTCCAATTAATGTAAAGGAAATTAAATTACTTTTCTGATGCTGCCTTCCCCCACCAAACGAACGAATAATAGTTTCTTCACTGCCCTCAGCTACTAACTCGAGCTGCTGCACCAAACGAGAAGAAATGAAGGACCGCTCTGACCCATTATCCACCAAAATGATAATTTCTTCTGTTCCTCTGGCATGCTGAATCCAAACCCTGATAGTTTGCAAAACGGACACTTTTCTTGAATTCTTGCTTCCAGATGAAGAAGCTGAAGCTATCAAGGCAGACTCCGATCTTTCTGTTGAATTATTATTGTTGCTAGCACACTCCTTGGCTTGACGTACTGACCCACATACTTCTCACTGACTTCTCCCACTACTTACTGCAAGTGTCGTGGACTGATTTCTCTTATGACATAACAACGTGTGATGAGTTCCTGACTTGCAAATTCGGCAGACGATTCGTTGGTCGCAGGATTTTGCAAAGTGACTACCCTTCTGCAAACAATGAAAACAGCAACGAGATGCGGCTAACGACGAGCGACGCTCTTGATTGGTGACGTATTTAGGGCATACTGCTGACAACTACGATTTTGGACCCTTCCGACTACTAGCGGGACTGACTCCATCCTCGGTTGTGAGTAACGCTGATGCTGAGGCCGATGACCTTGTACTAAACTCCTTCTTCCGTGAGTTGTCTACTGTAGAGGTGCTGTCTCTAATTTGAGAAGTGCTGTATGTAACTTCAATGCCCTTCAATTCTTCTTTAATAAAGTCCACCATTACCATTAAATCGTAGACTGCTGCTCCTTTATTGTTCCGATGCCATTCACGCACAATAGGACTAGGCAAATTCTTCAAAAGAATCAGGCAAAGCAACGATCCCATAGCAGCCACATTCTGTCCCAATACTTCCAAGGAACGGATGTGTTTTTGGAAATCTTCAATCAAACGACGAAGCTCCACACCCGTGTCAATTCTAGTGATCTTCTTTAGCACCCACAGCTGACGAACATGTTCGGCCATTAATAATTGCTTGTCACCATATTTCTCCTTGAGCAGTGCCCATGCAATGCTATAATTAGCATTGGTTAACGATAATCCGGCGATCGTTAACCTAGCAGACTCCTTCAGCAATCCTCTCAAGTAATTTAACTTGTCAACGTCAGCTAAATCCGGATTTTGGTCGATTCCAGCTGTAAACGCATCAGAAAATCGCTCCCAATCGGCCACTGTTCCATCAAACTTGGCTATTTGGAGTTTTGGCAACTAGGCATACTTTTGAGTAACAGTCTGAGTCCGTGCGACAGGTGTAGTCTTCAAAAATCTATTTGCTTCCACTTTGGCGTCAATAATTACGTCATTAAAGGCGTCATTGTCGGTTACTTCAGCTGCTACATCAGCGGTTGCACTGGCTACTTCTAACTGTTCATTGACCAGCAACAATGCACCTTCCTTAAGCTTAATCTTTTCTAACAAAGCTTCGACTAACGACCTAGCATTGTCGGTTATGGCCTGTGTTAAGTCATTACACAGCCTTCTTAAAATAGGACGGCGAGCCGCACGACTATTTTTTAACTGAGCCAAATCCATGACGAAATGGAAAACAAGCAGCAAGCAAACCGAACTATTACGCAACTTCAACGACGCAACGTTGCCAAGCAAAAGTGCAAATGAAAGTTAAAAGCCGAACCCAGATTAATCTCCCCCCTAATGGGGAAGTTCAATCGAATGTCGCAAAGAGCGACTTTACCTCTAAGGGGAATTGAAAGGGACCTCACGAACCATCACCAAAATCTAAACCAGCCTCGCTGCACCAGACTAGCCTTGTTGTTCCCGGGTTTCGGCACCGAAATGACCGGAAACCGCTAGCCAAGGAAAGAAGTTAGACTGACCAAGAGTGAGTTAGGTTGGGGTTTGGGTTGGGCTTACAAACTAGGCAGCCTTCTACATAGGTTGCCCTACGAGGTGTAGCTGTTAACTTGCTAACTAATACGGCAAGGCTACGTTATCCTCGGTCCTTAAATCTACTTAAAAGTAGGGCGGAATTAGGTTTGCTGGGAACCTAACCATACTTTACCCTGTTTGAAGAATCATGAAATAAATGAATGCTGTAAAGAAACAAGGCAACTCAAAAGATTAGACTTCACACGACACACTTAATAGTTAATGGAGCATCCTGCAACTTACAACTTGGACTAAGTCCAAATACACCAGAAAAACCTACAAGGCAAAGAAATTAGTCCTCAAGTAGTCCTAAGTTCCCATAGAACCCCATGACGGAAGGATGGAAGGAAGCGAGAAGGTGTTGCTGGGTCAATCCCAGTCGGCGAAGTGAAGTTTATTTCTTCATAAATTTACCACCACAGGTTCAACAATATAACAGGTTTGCACTCACGTGCGCATGCAGAAAAACATCAATGATGCCATCTAAAAGGACTGAATTTACTAAACTATTTACATACTTAAGGCCTACTGATACATCACTTACACATCAGTTAAGTCCACCTGAGATATCAAAACCCTCTTAACAAGGCCGTCCGAGATATCGCGTAGCTTATTTATACAGATCGATCCTCTTGTTGCCTTAGCAACAGTCTTTCGAATTTTTAGAATACTCAAGACGAGGCCTTTCTTACATTCCAGGTAAACCCATTTATTTTTGCTTATTTGTGCATTTATTCAAAACTTCCCTTGTTAGTATTGGCATGGTTTTTCGATCAGCGTCTTTTGGGTAAAGGTTGGGAAACTTCCATTTCTAGTTTCATTTACGCCAAAATAGTTTTCAGATGGCGCTCGCAATCGCAATCGCATAGTATTTGCTAAAATAGCATTGTTTTGAGTTACGGATTGCTGTCGATCCTACGTGTTTTGTCCAAAAAATACCGAATAAAGGCTTTGTTCCGGCCAGGAAAAATTTATGTGATGCCTAGAACATGTATAAACAGAATAACGACGTCAAAACAAATATAGTACATAACGTTTAATTAGAAAAAAAATATTTAAATCAAGATAAAAAAAATATTGATTGGATAATGCTCAAAACAATGCAAACTTTTTCATTGTTGTATATAAGAACATATGTTACTGAAGGCGGAATGAATTCTTCCTTGTTGACGCCAAAGAGTGGCATTGTTTAAAGCCCCGTATCACGAAAACAATCATTTGACACTTTGACGTCAACAATGGAGAATTCATTCCGCCTTCAGTGACGTATGTTCTTTTATACAACAATGAAAAAGTTTGCATTGTTGTCGAGCTTTATCCAATCAAATATTGCATCTGGCTGTTGCAGACATAGGGCCTTAGGGCTACGCGCAGATGACCAGGAGTGGTTAACGCTCGTTAAACCCTTTAACCAATCAATATTTTTTTTATCTTGATTTAAATATTTTTTTCTAATTAAACTTTATGTACTATATTTGTTTTGTCGTCGTTATTCTGTTTATACATGTTCTAGGCATCACATAAATTTTTCCTGGCCGGAACAATGCATTTATTCGGTATTTTTTGGACAAAACACGTAGGACCGACAGCAATCCGTAAATCAAAATAGTGCTATTTTAGCAAATACTATTGCCGCTTGTGATTGCAAGTGCCATCTGAAAACTATTTTGGCGTAAATGAAGTTTTTGACGTGCGTAGAATGGAAGATTCCTAACCTTTACCCAAAAGACGCTGATCGAAAAACCATGGTATTGCCAACTAACTGAATTGCTAATTACGTAGCACTTTTTTCCCCCAATTACGCATTTTACAAACTCTGTAACAATCCTCAACAAAAATCTTAATCATTAAAAACTTACGGTCGGTATATATATATATATATGTAGGTATATATGTACCTCTTCTCCTCTTGAAATAGGAAGGCTAAAATATGAGAAAGGTGTCAAAAGACAGGAAAATAATCCGGATATCGCGTAGGCGTATTTTCGTAGTTCTAGGTAATTTTTTTCCCCTCGAAAAAAGCGAAAAAACCCCTTTGGACCATTGTTGAAACGAATTTTTCGAAATTGATTGTTAGTTGCGGAATATCACCTCTTCTTGGTGTGCGGATGGTCCATAATTGTTGGGCCACGTAGGAGCCGCGTAGTCCAGTAGTGTTGTCGGTAGGATTCCGGCTGGCAATGCTAACAGCCATCATTCAACAATGAGGCACGTGCAGCTCGCTGATGGAACGACTGTTGGAGTTGCATTTTGGATATTTCAAATACAAACTACCTATTTAGTCTTAAATTTAAATAAAAATACGTAAATTTACGAAAAGATTAATGCGAAATTTGGCATATTTAAACAAAATATATTGATAACAAAAAAGGGTATTAGAAATATTTCAACGTTTGCATTTGTAAACCATCGACATTCGATCAATAGTGTACTATTAGCTGGTGCTCTACTCAGCAATAGTCCAGCCTAATTGTGGTAAACACGAATAGTTGCTAGGTACGATTTCACCTTGCACGAAATCTTTTATATTAGTCAAAAATTATGGGCGACATGTGGTTTCAAAGCATCACATGTAGCAGGGAAGGAGATGGGTTTTAAGTAAAAATTCTTTAAATTTGTGAAACAAGGAAACCCATGTAAAGGCTATAAAATTTATTGGAATAAAAAAACCAAGAGCGACACAAAGGAGTATGCAACATGCATGATAAAATTACCAAGCATGTTTAATTCAAGCATGCAGCAACTCGCGTGCTACAGCGCTGAAACGGCCTTGCAGCTCCGATGGATAAGGCTTCTTCAAGCCAAGGCCGACTGGGGAAGAAATCGTGTGTCTCGCCTCCTGGCTCATTGTCAGCTTAGGTGCATGCCAAAAAGAGGATGGATTTTTCAGGCCAAGGCCGACTGGGTCCAAATCGCATGCCTCGCCTCCTGGCTCAATGATAGCTCAATCACATGCCAGAAAGGGAATGGCTTCTTTAAGCCAAGGCCAACTGGGCTACAAATCGCGTGTCCCATCTCCTGGCTCAAGGCCAGTTCATGCGTGTGCCAGAAAGACATTGCTTTTATCGAGGTTTTTGTTGTCAGTTGTATTATGGCTAACAATCTGAACAAGAGGTGCATGTAGCTATTGGGTACTGGCCAGACCGTTGTAGTGATGTATGGTTTCCATATCGTTTGTTTATGAACTGAAGCGTTAAGAAAACGCGTCCTACATTCTGATCATTTTCTTGATTGTTTTAGATGTGGAATGTCTGTCAGCAGCTTAAGAGCTGGAGCTTGACAGCTCCTCGACCGTATTCTTTAAGCTAAGGCCGACTAGGGTATAGAAATCGCGTGTCTCGCCTCCTGGCTCCTTGGCAGTTTAGGCGCATGGCAGGAGGGAGATGGTTTTCTAAACGGCCAAGCCGTTTTTTGTTTATGAACTGAAGCCTTACGAAAAACGCGCACTGCACTCATTTGCTTGATCGTTTTAGATGTGGAATGTGTATCAGCAGTATGAGAGTTGCACATGAAAGCTCCTCGAGTGCAGCGACCGACTCCGCTAGTAACCATTAAAAACGCACGGTCGGTCGGTTTGTTTATATATACGTCTTCTCCTCCGGAAGTAGGAAGGCTAGAAATGTGAGGAAGGTTTCAAAAGACTGGAAATTACTCCGGATATCGTTTAGGCGTATTTTCGTAATTCTAAGTAAAGGTTTTGCCCTCGAAAAAAACAAAAAAACCTTTGGACCATTGTTGAAACGAATTTTTCGAAGTTGATTGTTAGTTTCGGAATATCACCTCTTCCTGCAGTGCGGATGGTCCGCAATTGTTGCGCCACGTAGGAGGCGCGTGGTCCAGTAGTGTTGTCAGTAGGATTACGGCTGGCATTGCTAACAGCCGTCATTCAAGAATGAGGCACGTGCAGCTCGCTGATGGGATTACTGTTGGAGTTGCATTTTGGATATATCAAATACAAACTACCCATTTAGCCTTAAATTTAAATGAAATTAGGAAAAGATTAAAGCTAAATTAGGCCTATTTAAACAAAGGATGTTGATAACAGAAAAGGGTGTCAGAAATATTTCCACGTTTGCATTTGTAAAACATCGACATTCGATCAATAGTGTCCTATTAGCTGGCGCTCTACTCAGTAATAGTCCAGCCTCTCAGCAATAGTCCAGACTAATTTTGGTAACCACGAACAGTTTCTAGGTACGATTTCGCCTTACACAAAATCTTTTATATTAGTCAAAAATTATAGGCGATATGTGGTTGCTCTTTCAAAGCATCACACGTAGCGGGGAAGGAGATGGATTTTAAGTAAAAATTCTTAAAATTTGTGAAACAAGGAAACCAATGTAAAGTCTGCAAAATTTATTTGAATAACAAAATAATGTATGCCAGGAGCGGCACAAACGAGTATGCATGATAAAATTACCAAGCATGTTTAGTTGAAGCACGCAGCAACTCGCCTGCTACAGCATTGAAAAGGCCTTGCAAACGCGGATGAATAAGGCTTCTTCAAGCCAAGGCCGACTAGGGGAGAAATCGCGTGTCTTGCCTCCTGGCTCATTGGCAGTTTAGGCGCACGGCAGAAGGGGATCGGTTTAGTACATTTGTTTATGAACTCAAGCCTTACGATAAACGTACACTGCACTCTGATCATTTGCTTGATCGTTTCAGATGTAGACTGTCTGCCAGCAGCATAAGAGTTACAGCATGAAAGCTCCTCGAGCGCAGCAAGACGACGCGGAATGAGTGAGCGAAGCGAGCGACTCCGCTAGTATGTATTAATCTTATTTCGCTAATTCACCATTAAACATGTTGCATAACAAACTATAATTAACCGGCACAAGTTTATCCTACGTATTTCGCAGGCTTCTAACCTAAACTTCGCGACATTCCTAAAATTCGCGACAATGTTTGTTTGATTTTTGAAGTTTTATTGCTTTGTTGCCCCTGTTGTGATTGGGCCAAATGCCCTGCTTCATACATTGGGCACACAAAACGCTTAGTCAAAATAAGAAATTCCGAACACAAAGCCGCTGTTCAACAGTTTGATTTAAATGTTGGTCTGGCAGTACACCACGTTGACACCGGACATAACCCCGATTTTGATAACACCAAAATTTTATTTTTCGAAATGAAATTGTATCCAAGGCTCGCCCTCGAATCACTCGCAATAGCCACACAAAATCCACCACCATGCAACCTAACTAAAGGTGCCTTTAGCCGAATCAAAGCCCTCCTTCCCATCACCCACAAAACCATAGCAGCACGAAGCACCTAAAGTGGCCCAATCACAACACGGGCAATAAAACTTCAAAAATCAAACGATCACTCAGAGTCAAAGAAGCTCAGATGTAGTTCAAGTGTGCGTTCCAGATGTCGTGTGAATATATTTTTTTGCCTGAAGAAGATCCACGAATTTTGTGCCAGTGATTAAGCCTAGTTGTCAATTATACTGGCTTTTTTTTATAAAAATTAATTGGGCTATCCCTTGTGGTTTCAAGTTCGAACAAAGCCAATTCGCAGTCGATTTTGTACTTTTTTGGAAATTCGTTAAGTTTTGCAGTACGTATTTACCAAATTTAGCAAAAATTAAGTAGGTGTTAGTTTGCTACGGTTAGTGGTTTTTTTACTTAGCCTACCATTTCAAGAATAATTTTTATAACTTTTAGCCTAGTTAAAATATTGCAAAATTTGTAACTTTGGTTATATCCTTAGTGGTAATACATGGGCTACGTTTGCTCAGCTTGGACTAGCGATTTTGTTTTGCTGTACTTAAAGCAAAAGTTCATTTTTTTAATAGGCTAAGCCCACTTTTGGTTTTTTCCACCTTTTATTTTGATGTTTTGACTTGCAACGTTGTGTTGCTTTTTATGCTTTTAGACCTACAGTATTAAGTAATGAATAATGATGCCAAAGCATGTTACTAAGGAAAATTGGAAAGCATGTTACAAAATTCTACACCAGTTTTATTCATTTTGTTTACCAGGTAGGCTATGACCATGGCTAAAAAATGTATGTAATATAACACCATCCATAGATACAAGGGCAGTTACAAATTTTGCAATATTTTAACTAGGCTAAAAGTTATAAAAAAAAAAGTAAAACAAAACACTAACCGGAGCAAACTAACACCCACTTGATTTTTGCTAAATTTGGTAAATATGTACTGCACAACTTTCTTGTTGACTTGTACACCAAAGGGGGCCCATTTTAAAACACAAAGTTCTCATATCAGTTGCCTCTAAGATCTCAGTTCTCATATCAGTTGCCTGATTGCAATCTTTCCTCGTTTTGGCTATTGAGTCTTAAAAAGATCCAAAACGTTTCTGCTACTAACTGATTTATAGTAGCGAGTTTTAATTTTTTTAAATTGTTTAGTGTTTCTCGCCGCACTGCAAAAACACTACTTTCTCCGAGTAAACTACAACGTTGTTGCTTATAATGGCGTCACGTGATAACAGCAGGCATCCAGTAGAGAAGCACTCATCACACGCTCTACAGATAGCAAGAGGCCGGAGCGATAGGAGAGAAATGGCCCAATCTCTGCCACGAAACACGTTGGGAACTAAAAGTGTAGCAAAGACATAATGTGATAAACGGAAATTTTACTCGAGAAAAGTTACTCGTTATTACAGGCAAATTCGATAACTACAGCTAGACAACCTTCCAATTAAATACAAATTCGAAGCACCAAAATAAAGATGCATAATCTCACAATAATAAGAAAATCTGTCTAAATTTCTACATATTCCAACAGTTGTGTGGAGGAGGATGAAATAAGTCTCCCAACAGTCTATTTCAGGCGCTATTTTGAGGTTTTACTGCAGCTTTGACTCACTTCAGTATGTTTGTTTACATTCGAACTTTGCGGCGGCCATGGCGTTTGATGTTAGTCAGGTGGTAGCCCTGGCCTTGGCCTTCGATGTTGGTATTGCCATGGTCATGGCTTTCGTTTTTGGTCGGGTCGTTTCCACTCAGTTGCAAGGCTGGTGTGGAGGTCGGCTTTTACACGGTATTGGATGTGTGGAAGGGGTCTGGATATTCATGAGGTCGTAGTTCTCTCTCTTATGTTCCTGGATAGGAGAGAGAACTACGACCTCATGAATACCGAGGCACCTTCCACACCTGCAATCCAATACCCTGTAATAGCCGACCACCACACCAGCTTTGCAACCAAATGGAAACAGCTTGACCAACAACGAAGGCCGTGGCTACAGCCCGGCCAACATTGAAGGCCACGGCCGCCTGTGGTTTGAATGTAAACAAACGGAATGATGCGAGTCAAAGTACCAGTATAACCTCAAAATAGTGCCTGAAGAAGACAGTTGGGAGACGTTTTTCATCATCCTCCATGCAGACTGTCGAAAATTTGCGGAAATTTGGTCCGATTTCCTTCTTGTTGTGAGATTGTGCATCTTTATTTTGGTGCTTCGATTTTCTGAACACTCGCAGTATAAAGTGTTAACGTATTTTGAATACAAAGTTTGTTAAAAAGCTTGCATTTCGTAATTTTAATATGTTGGTTTGTTGAAAGAGCTTTGATTTGTCTGCAGAGAAGGCATTTTTGTGTGCGACACATATCGCGCTGATTGTGCCACTGAGGAATTTTAGTAGTCATAGGTATCAGGATTAAAACATGGGATGCTATACAAAAACTATGGCAGCCTATAGCTTACATTACTTTGGTCTAGTGAGAAACGTTAAAGTTCCGACTGTGGGGGTGGAAGGGTTTGAGGATGATGGGCTTTTGGCAGCACAGACACTGATGCTATCAAATACGACGATACCGAACCGTTTATTTGCCGTTCATGGCTTTATTGGTAGAAATTGGTCAAAATTAAGAAAGCTGTCGGCCGGCTTTCTTTTGGTTTTTCATGATTGAAAAATAACACGACTGACAACTTGGTTTTCATGATTGACAAATAACGTACCAGTATTGGATTGATGAAGTGAGGCCTAATCAAACTCAACAAATTTTCGCTTCTTGTTGGTGGATTTTATGTTTCAGTATATCAAATGTGGTTCTGCTAGCTTTCCTATGGTCCAAATCTCAAGGTTCTAGTCCTTATCAGGAGTTATCAGGCAAAATGCTACTGTGATGGATATATTTTTATTTTCATTTTTCAATAACGTTTTGAAAGGTCATGTGAACAAATGGTAGGCTACCACAATTGATGAGAAACTTGTGCTTTGACAGATGCCAGGATTTTGAAGAAATCAACAAGCACCGAATCGGATTGGTTTCCGCAAGCTAAGAAGCGGAAACTATTTCATGTTTGTTGTTTGTTGATCCATTCTGCTGATTGTAAGGCACTCGCATTTAGGCCTATCAGGCTAATGGCAGGGCCATTAATAGGCCTAAACGTGGGTGCCTTACATTCAGTAGAGTGTATCCTCAAACAAGCACTGCTTTTTTAGCTTGCTAAAACTAGTCTGGTTTTTTGCTTGCACCAAGAAGGTAAGGAAACGGCAAGGTCCTTTTGCTCTCATCTACAGAGTATTCTCTACTGACGATCCCAGTCAACCTTCACCAATGTCGGTCGCCACTCGCTAAATGGCGAAAATTCAGCAGTTGGCGACTTAGATTTTAGAGCTACTTGCCAAATGGCGACTGATTTTCAAACCCCAATGCTTAAATTGTCATATCTCAAGAACTGTATCAACTAGAAACAACCAATTTATGGCATTGCGTGCAGCATTTCAAGGGCTTGCTGAAACCAGTCCGGTTCGGTGCTTGTTGATGTCTTCAAAATCCTGGCATCTGTCAAAGCACAAGTTTCTCATAAATTGAGGTAGCCTACCATTTGCTCACGTGACCTTTCAAAACTTTATTGAAAAATGAAAATAAAAAAATATCCATCACAGTAGCATTTTGCCTGATAACTGAATGATAAGGACTAGAAACTAGAGATTTGGACCATAGGAAACCATGTATACAATACTGTCGCTAACCACTTTAGCTATCGGATTTACATTAGGCTAATGCAAACAATATTATTTTAAGCATTAAGTAACAGGACAACTGCTAAAATTAAGCAAGAGGATGGGACACAGGAGGGTGAAAGAAACAAGCAAAAGTGCCAAAAAGTTGCGGCGAAAGAAAAATAACACTAAAGTCTGGACCTGGATGCGATGTCGGAGTTCAGTGTGGAAAGGGGTAAGCAAGGAAGGGTGTCAGGTTTTGCCTGTGGGTAGAAGTTGGGTCCTGGACCCCAACCACCGCGTCCTGGACCCCAAAGCTTGTAAATACACATTGCGTAAGTGAAAATTAGCAAGATAATAATTAGCAGCACAAAGCAAATAAGTCCATAGTGCCACATACAAAATGACAAGTAGCTATAAAACAAATTAAAAGTTGTCTAACGTTTTTTTTTTGTGTTAATTTATAATGTAAGAGACTTTTTATTAAAATATAGCCTACTCCAAATTCTCTTTAAAATATGGAGTCCGACAAGTTTTAATTTGTTTATAATTTTTTAGCTGCTTGTCGGTTTGTATGTTGGTACTGACTGTTTGCAATTGTTAATATTTACAATTGTGCTTGTTGTTCATGTTATTTTGCAAATTTATTTGAGTGTGGGAATTAGTTTCCATTATTGGTCTTTCCCTCCCTCACTTTGCTACAGCAATAAAGTTTTAATATTATTATTATATTATTATGTAAGATATTACAAGATCTTGAGCAAGATCCTACAAGACCTTCAGTAAGATCCTACGAGATATTGGATAAGATCCTACAAGATCTTGAATAAGATCCTCTAAGATCTTGAGTAAGATCCTACAAGATCTTGAGTAAGATCCTACAAGATCTTCAGTAACATCCTACAAGATCTTGAGGAAGATCCTACAAGATCTTGAGGAAAATCCTACAAGATCTTGAGGAAGATCCTACAAGATCTTGAGGAAGATCCTACAAGATCTTCAGTAAGATCTTACAAGATCTTCAGTAAGATCCTACAAGATCTGAACAAAATCCTACAAGATCCTACAAGGTCCTACAAGATCTGGACAAGATCTTACAAAATCTGGACAAGATCCTACAATATCCTGCAAGATCTTAAGAAAATTCTTACAAGGTCCTACCAATTCCTGCACAAGTTTACAGGATCCTATCCAAGATCTTACAGTATCTTATCGATTCTTGTAAGAATATGTGCAAGATCTTGTAGGATCTTGGTACAAGATCTTACAAGGTCTTACAGGATCCTAATAGGATCTTGGTACAAGATCTTACAAGATCCTAAATAAGAACATTGCAAGATCCTGTGCAAGATCTTGGCAAGATCTTGACAAGATCTTGGTAAGATCTTATGTAAGATGTCCACATGGGTGCCCGCCGAGTCATAGAAGTAACCCGGCAGATTGCTAGTCGGCATCGTTTATGGTTAGAACTAGGGGTATCTGATCGCTTCAATCCTCTAACTTTCGTTCTTCATTAATGAAAACATTCTTGGCAAACGCTTTCGCTTCGGTACGTCCCACGGCGGTTCAAGATTTTCACCTCTCGCTCCGTGATATGAATGCCCCCACCTGTCCCTATTAATCATTACCTCGGGTTCCAAAATCCAACAAAATCGAACCGAGGTCCTATTCCATTATTTCATGCTTGCCTATGCGGGCGTGGACTCGCCTGCTTGGAGCACTATAATTTGTTCAAAGTAAAATCATCACCAGCCTGTCGTGCCAGTTGTTGCCACAGCAGTCTGATCGTGAGGCTATGAGGACGGCAATTGTAACCAAAGGTGACCAGCCGCCTCGAAGTTAAGATCCAACTACGAGCTTTTTAACCGCAACAATTCTAATATACGTTATTGGAGCTGGAATTACCGCAGGTGCTGGCACCAGTCTTGCCCTCCAATATTTCCAGTATTGCCCTCCAGTATTTATGGTCGGTATCACACCAGCGAAGAGTAAGGCCAGCCAGGACTGACTTGTATACGTCTCATAACTACCTCCCCATGCTGGGAGTGGGTAATTTGCGTGCCTGCTGCCTTCCTTGGATGTGGTAGCCCTTTCTCAGGCTCTCTCTCCAGAATCGAACCCTGATTCCCCGGTACCCATAAAAACCATGGTATGTGCATAACCTACCATCGACAGTTGATAAGGCAGACATTTGAAAGATGCGTCGCCGGTGCTAAGACCGTGCGATCGGCTCCAAGTTATCCAGAGTCACCAAATGGGAACGGACCCTTGCGGATCTGTATTGGTCTTGTTCTAATAAAAGCGCTCGTCCCCGAAGGTCGGAGCTGGTCGGCATGTATTAGCTCTAGAATTACCACAGTTATCCAAGT
>JAHWFP010191042.1:29013-39736 GCA_023313725.1 Lithobius niger
TAGAATTAACACAGTTATCCAAGTAGGATGGTACGATCTAAGGAACCATAACTGATTTAATGAGTCATTCGAGGTTTCACCTTGATTCGGCATGAACTTGGATATGCATGGCTTTATCTTTGAGACTAGCGTATCACTACTGGCAGGATCAACCAGGTAACTAATCACCAACGACCTCCTACGGCAGCACAACAGCAAGCCTTATTGCTGGCAGCCGGTATACCCCGCAACCTTCCGGAGAAGGAGAGCGCAACACACAGACCACAAAGCAAGTCGGCAAGCCATCGGCCATACGCGAGGGCACGTTTTTCCACTACTCAAACAACATCCATCCGAAGCGAAACAAAGCCTCGCATTTCAGCCACAGCTCATGAACTCCAGGCCCAAGACGCAAAGGCATGAGGCAATCGTTAGGATCGTCTGCATACTCCAGCTCGAACACGGCTCAACATGCTACCCTTGCGTACCCGTACCCGTCCATAGCCCGAAGACCAACGGAGCAAGCTTACGGTAGGTCAAGCCGCACCAAGCACTTTCTGCAGCACATCACCAGTCTCTCGCCTGCAGCCAACGCATCCCAGACTCGAGAAACAGAGCCATAACCGATTCGCCTGCTGCTGAACAATCCAAATCCAAGACACAGAGGCACGAGGCAATCGAGTTAGGAACGTCCAATTACACAAGCTCGAACACGGCTCAACATGCTACCCTTGCGTACCCGTCCATAGCTCGAAGACCGACGGAGGACGCTTATGGTAGGGCCAAGCCGGACCAAACTCTTTCAGAAGGACATCACCAGTTTCTTTCACCCACAGCCAACACATCTCGGACCCAGAAGTGCCCAGCCACGACCGATATGCCTGTCACTTAATAAGCTCGACCCAGGGTACGGACACATGGAACAAGCAAGTTAGGATCGTCTGCATACTCCAGCTTGAACACGACTCAACATGCTACCCTTGTGTACCCGTCCATAGCCCGAAGACCGACGGAGGAAGCTTACGGAAGGACCAAGCCACTAACGTTCAAGCGCTTTCTGCCAGCACATAACCAGACCCGTTCGCCCACAGTCAACGCATCCCAAGGAACAACAAAAAGCAACAACCACTTCGCCCACCACTCGAGCACTCCCAATCCAACACGAAGACATGCAAAGCAAGCAAGTTAGGATAGTCCACCTACTCGAGCTCAAATACGGCCCGACATGCTACCCTTGCGTACCCGTCCATGGCCCGAAGACCGACGTAGGAAGCTTACGGTAGGGCCAAGCCGCTAACTCTTTCAGAAGGACTCACCAGACTCACAGGCCTGCAGCCAACATCATCTCGAACCAGTTCTGAGCGCAAGAGGGGCAGCCAGACTACTAAGCAAGTGAGTCCAGTTCCATGCCATTTCTAAGCCTATCAACTATGCCTAGGATGCTACCCTTGCGTACCCGCCACGCAGCCAGTGTGCTCGAATCATCCAAAGAATCACGGGACAATCAAAGACCGACAGAGCAAGATTACGGTAGGCCCAGACAAGGCATCAGTGCTCATCCACAGTACAGTTAAATGCATTCGCCGGCGGTCCGTGCACGACACACCCAACCTCTAAGGCCGAAGCTAAAGGATCAAAGGCCTACCCAGGGATCTATAGCACAAGAACCGAGACTCCCAAGTATGTTCACGGCACTGCTGCATCCAAGCTCAAAGCTCGTCAACAGCTACCATTCCCCGAAATGTCATGCCTCTGGCGCCCAAGTGCTAACACCTTCCGGCGACGTCGCACAGCCAGATCAACAAAGCACCAGGTAAGTCTCAAGCAACATCTGAATATCGTCCTTTTGTGTCATGCTCTTTTCGGTCACGAGGACGGGCGGTGTCTCTCGTACCAAGCGCATTTGTGGTTTTTGCATTTTCCTCCAGATTTGCCCTCATCACTTTGGCAGAACCCCGCTTTCCATTCAGCTTTCAAGCTCTACTTGCCCATCTTACTTTCATTTATTTCGTACATGCAGTCACGTGGTATCACAGAACCAAATCATCTTACAGAACTCTCTCAATCCCATTACTTATCGGTTCAGGCACGCTGCGCCGAAGCGCAGTCAGGAACACAGCTGCACGAGACAGCCGCCCTTCCCTAGTGCATGCCTTCGGCGGGACACTGCTCGATGCCATAATTGGCGCCACAGCGCATTCATCCCTCTGTGGTAGGGAAGAATGCAATTTATATTAACCCCTGGCGTTGCTCCCCTTCGGGGTTCCCGGGAGTTGCAGCAAGCAATAAATAAAAAGACATGCTGCCTTTCCTCTGGAGAATTCATCGAGTACCAAAGTGTACGTAGAAGATGGAATTTAGGTGAACCCATGGAATCCTTCCTTTAAAGTAACCAATCTGGCCTGACCTGCCTGCACCACCAGTCATGTGCCCAAACCATGAGAACAAGACGTAATCACAGACCGAAGATGCTAGCCGACTTCGTGTGCCTTAGCCGAAAAAGTAAACACACTCCGTCATCGTGGCAGCTAACCCGTCCTTCATGCCCCCGAACCATCCGAAGAAAACGTAGAGCACTCAGACCGCAGAAAGCAAGTCAGTAACCGTTGCCACCCCAGTACTCCTTAAATTAGGACAACGAGGTGGTTGAGAGCGATTCGGCGGGTCTGCATGGCTAAACAGAACCCTCAACTCTCAGCCGGTTTCCTTGGCATGGGAGAATAGCACATCCGTTTGTTTCGGACGCGTCAACCTGCTCTCCCCATTCCTTCAGCCGCTAACTCCATTTATCGTTCGAAAATGGCATTCCTTCGGCCCACTTTTCAATGCCCTGTATCTCTCACCAATCCGTTCTCTCTCTCTTCTCCAGTGTGGGTATGATCCTTGATGGTTGAAGTTGACATAGTTTGTTTGCATGTGGCTAAACTTGGTGTTGAGAAGTAATCTTCCTCCATCTCCGTTTGTGAGCGCGAGTCATTTGGACTACTTAGGGCTCCAGATCACAAGAACATCAGTCGTAAGAGTAAGGTTCCGACCTGATCAGGGCCGTTATTTAAACCTAAGACCGAGGCAGAAGCAATGTGCACTCTCAGTTTCACCCAAATAAGACCGCCAAGGACAAGGACTGCTTTCATTTAGTGCACGTCAAGGTTACGTAACCACGAAAGGCCGATCTTTATCGGTGCCGGAGAGACTGAATGTGTCGGGACCATCAAGTCACTCGCTTCTCACTGAACGTGTCGAGAATCCCCAAGCCTCGCTTCTACTGCTTTCAAACCACATCTCGCTTCTACCAACTTTCATTTAGTGCACATCAAGATCAAGTAACCACGAGGGGCCGATCTCTATTAGCGCTGGAAAGTCTGAAGGTGTCAGTCTGCCTACTGGACAAAATGTGAAAATAAGCCGACAGCGCAAATAAGAGGCATAGCCCCGTTCAAGCTAATTAAAGCTCAGTAGTATTCGCAGTTGCTGAAGGGTACATCACACAAAGACCGACAAAGCAGACCATTACCCGTTTCTCTCTGGGCTTTCTCTTTCCACACTTCATTCATGCCCTCATACTTTAAAACATCGGGCACTCTCACTCATCAGGCACGCCTTCTGACCCGGCTGTTCAATCAGCTCAAGTTTTCATCATCACTTCTTGGACTTAGCCGACTCCAAAGGGAACAAGGGTTTCGTTGCGGATAAGTATTCATACCTTCAGCACCGAGGAGCGGCATTGCGTGCAAGCATTCACACCTTTGGTTGCCAGCCTATCTTCGGGCCATGATCGGCTCTCGTCTCCAGACCATTTGCGGCATGGCCTTTGGGTAAAATGCAACTTGGTGCCTTCTTTTCCCATCATCTGCCGAAGATCAGGCATTCCTCCGGCCAAACATGCACTCATTCTGCCAAAAGCCCTTTCGTACCACATATCTACTTCAATAACGCAAGGTCCGACATGTATTTGGCGTACCGTGGCTTTTCGGTCTCGCTGAGCTACCGTCCATATCTATGATTTGGATCCCTACATCAGCGTTGCTAATGAAAAAGGAGGGGATTCCTACTAACGATAACGAGATGCTCTAACCCGTGCCAAGGTACGGTTTTGCGGCATTCACGCCTTTGGTTGCCAGCCTACCTTCGGGCCATGATCGGCTCTCGTATCCCGACCATTTGCGTGATAGCGGACACGTCCACAAGCCATATGATGCCATCGATACACCTATTGTTTTGTTGAGGATAAGACTTCACTATCTTTGGCACCGAGGAGCGGCATTGCATGCAAGCATTCTCGCCTTTGGTTGCCAGCCTACCTTCGGGCCATAATCGGCTCTCGTCTCCAGATCATTTGCGGCATGACCTTTGGGTAAAATGCAACTTGGCGCCTTCTTTTCCCATCACCTGCCGAAGTTCTGGCACTCCTTCAGATAAAAGGCAAGCATTCAACCTCGAAAGCCACAGCCGCCTCATCTCTCGGCCGAGCGTGGAGCGTTTCCCACGTGGTGGTACTCTAGGTACATGCCTTCGGCTAAAATGCGACCAGGCGCCTTCTTTTCCCATCATCTGCCCAAGGTCTGGCACTCATTTGGCTAAAATGTGACTTGGTACCTTCTTTTCCCATCATCTGCCCAAGGTCTGGCTCTCCTTCGGCTAAAATGCAAGCATTCAGCCTCAAAAGCCACGGCCACCTCATCCCTTAGCCGAGCGTGGAGCCTTTCCCACGTGGCTGCACTCTAGGTAAATGCCTTCGGCTAAAATGCGACCAGGCTCCTTCTATTCCCATCACCTGCCGAAGATCTGGCACTCCTTCGGTTAAAATGCGACCAGGCGCCTTCTTTTCCCATCACCTGCCAAAGATCCGGCACTCCTTCGGCTAAAATGCGACCTGGCACCTTCTTTTCCCATCATCTGCCAAGGATCAGGCATTCCTCCGGCCAAACATGCACTCATTCTGCCAAAAGCCCTTTCGTACTCATATCTACTTCAATAATCCAAGGTCTGACATGTATTTGGCGTACCGTGGCTTTTCGGTTCGCCGAGCTGCCCTCCACACCTATGATTTGGACCCCTCCATTAGCGTTGCTAACGCAGAAGGGGATTCCTACTAACGAAAAGGAGATTCTCTACCCCGTGCCAAAGTGCGGTTTTGCGGCATGGAGTAGCCAAAGCCCTGAACAAATCCTGCTCTGATCAGTTGCAAAACCAGGCTCGGCCCCGCGACGTTTCCAGATACACCTAGCGTTGCTAACCGAGGCAAATGAACCACCAGGGAAGATCGTCCAAGGCATGCCGAAGGCATCCCTACGCTCTCGGGGAGACACAGGACAGAGTCGCACTTTGATCGGCCAGCTAGTACAGCCACTACAGGTAGTACAGCCAGAGCTACAGTGAAACTACTGTCCCTATATCCCCTGTGGCAGTGCAGTTAGCGTTGCTAACGCAGGTCAAATTACGAACCAGAAATGCTAGAGGTCTGAATTTTGGAAGGTAGATAGGTCTATCCATGGCCGATCTAACTAGCCTAACCCCATCAAAATCGGACGAATAGTTTTCGAGCTATTCGAAAAAAAAAACCTGCGACAACAAAAAATCCACTAGCTGCCCCTCGGATGGCTTCTCCCACGTACACATGAAACCAGCGTTGCTAACGCAGGTAGGGTCACGCAGTTAAATGGTCGGGGCTCAAAAACTGTGCTTCTAAACTTGATGAAACTCGGTGTCAGAGTAGCCCTCGACCCCGCGCACATTTTAAGCCCAACCACAAGTCCGTGACACCTCTGTGAGCCAAGCTATTCAAAAAAAAAACCTGCGACAAAAAATGAAAAGTGGTCGGAACGCCACCAAAAACGGCATGCCCCCGGGGGACGATGCAAGATGGACGGCCCCTGCAGATGGGCTCCGTGGCCTCAACCCTGTATCGCTGGCATCCAAAGTCGCACTTTTCGTAGCATTACGGAAGGTACGGAAAATCGGTTAAAGTGTCGGGGCTCAAAAACTGGCCGTCTAAACTTGATGAAACTCGGTGTGAGGATAGCCCTCGTCCGTAAGCACATTTTAAGCCCAACCACAAGGTCGTGAGACCTCTGTGAGTCGATCTATTTGTAAAAAAACCCTGCACTGCACTGGTATCGCGTCTAAAGACGCGTAACCAGCGTTGCTAACGCAGGAAAAATGAAAAGTGCTCGAATCATGGGCAAAATCGGCATGCGCCAGGCGGACGATCCTAGATGGATTGCCCTAGACGATGACGTCATTTCTGGTCACGTGACCTTACACTTGGAGGAAGCATAAGGACACATTTAGGCAGAATTGGTACACCGAGGTAACAAAGGGCTCTCCCCGTCGATGACCTTAACCACTCCAGCGCGCGGGAAGGCGGTACTCCCATCCAGATGAATGTATTCCAGCACGCAGGAGGCGGGAAGCGATTTTTAGGGTCTGTTTGTGTACGTCATAGGAGTAAGGAAAAAAAAGCACTTTCCCACCCTCCTCCAGATTGACAATCGCGAAAAAAAGTAGGAAAAAGCACTTCCCCACCCTCCTCCAGATTGATGAAATCCTGCGCGCGAGAAGCGGCCATTTTCCCCTCCTCATCCAGATTGATGAATTCCAGCACACGGGAAGTGGGAAGTCCCCCTGTCCAGATTGACGAACACGGGGAAAAAAGTAGGAAAAAAGCACTTTCCCACCCTCGTCCAGATCGATGAAAACCCGCGCGCAGGAAGCGATTTTTTGAAGGTTTATTTATGCAGGGACAGGAGGTGGCAAAAAAGCACTTTCCCACCCTCCTCCAGATTGATGAAGATGACAAAAGATAGCAAAAGGCACTTTCTCACCCTCCTCCAGATTGATGAAAGCGGAAAAAAATTGCAAACAGAATTTTCCCCCTCCTCCAGATCGACAAAAAACGGCATGCGGGAAGTGGGCACTTTCCCCCCTCCTTCAGATCTACAAAATCTCGCGCACGGGAAGCAGGTTTTTCCGAGTAGGTGGGTGGGTATGTCCTCATATCGCAAATCCCCACTACTAACGAAAGGGTACGTTGGGAAGCTCGCATTTTTTGGGATGAGATACGTCCACATAAAGGTAGCATCTATACGGAACGCTTTTAGCGCGTGACACGTGACTGATGACGCGTGGCGCTCGTATTTCAGCGCTTTTTCATAACGTGCCATGTAGTTGCCCCGGCTGCAAAATAAGCTCCGCCCATTTTGAAGCGCGCGTTTCAGAGCAACTTGCGGCGGCACAAGAGCGTCCCATGTAGGAACGCCACGTCATCTACAAACTCGAAGTGCACGCTATTTTTGCCGTGGTGGATCATGGCACATGGAAGTAAAAATTAGTCTATTTCGCGGCAGCATGCCGACGCAACGCTGCAATCTGATAGGATATTGTGAATCACGTGGTGTTACAAAGATGGCGGATGCTTAGCAAACAAGAAAGCTTTGGCGCAATTATTGATAGTGACGGAAATTAAATAAAACCTCTTGTTTATTCATTAAAATAAAATTGCCAAGGTCGCTACGATGCACAGAAGGCACTTGTGTGTACTTAGCGTGTTTCAACACAAGAATATGTTTACAAAAACAGTAACATTAACACAGAATTTATTAATGGAATAATCTTTAAAAAAAGCCTACACTAAGTTTTTTTTACAAAAGTGTAGTTGTAAAAAGTTGATTTATTCCAGTTTACCTGAGCAACGTTTCTAGCGGTGGGTGGAAGGGGCGGGGGTAGATTCCAGAGAAAATGAAAATGGGACCACCAATTTTTCATTGACCCAACGGGTTATCCCATTTTCATTTTCTCCGGTTCCCCATCCCCTCTCGTGGGGGGACCGAAAAAATGGAAATGATCCTATGGGTTATCCCATTTTCCTTTTTTGGTTACCCCCCCCCCCCCCCACAGGGGGGGTGGGGGAACGGAGAAAAATAAAATGGGCCCCCCTTATTTATATTCGTCAACCTCTGTCGTCTTGTGGCGGGGGGGGGGGGGGGGTGGAATCCATAGATGAAAATTTGACCACTAATTTTTTCAACGCCCCCACCACACCAATTTTCAATGGATGCCCCCGAAATTAGTTGAGCTATGATTGTAACTGTGTTGGGGCGGGGGGAAAGAGCATCCAAGAAAATGATAATGGTACCACCAGTTTTTCAGACACCCCCCCACCGGGGATGGGGAGTAACTCGAGAAAATGAAAGTGGGATTACAAATTTCGTATAACACGGTTGGGAAGGATCCCCCACCAATTTTTCAGTGACTCCCCCGACTTTTTCAAGACCCTGAAAAAAAATTCTTGATCCTCTATGCTCAAGGTCCAAAAGTAATGCAACCCTATCCATCCTAAAAAGGGATGCTTAAAAATTTTTTTTTCCTCCATACAAGTCAATCATCAATTTGTACACCCCCACCTTCACCTGTTCTAAAATATATCTATGACCACCCCTTCCTGCAGCCTCCCCCCCCCCCCCCCCCACACACACAAATCCAACAGTGATAAAAAAAATGACTGGTCCCTAAGTATGAAAATCAATACTTTCTAATACCAAGCGGAAATAAAAAGAGTAAGCCTATACGATTTGTTTAGACTCGCCTGAGCCCAAACAACCATATATTTTTTTGTCAAGGCTTTACTGTATTCTGAAAGTCTAGATTAGTTCAAATGTATTTCCAGTGCGTTATCTCTTGTCAAATTCACGTAAACACGTAGTGCAAACTCTCTGATGAAGAACAAACAGCACAGGATAAAACGGAACGCCCTTCAAGTATAGAGATAGAAGTGATGGTGGGCGTTTATGCAGGTTAGTAAATTATTATTACATCAGCTTTCATATGCGTTTCATTGCTCCAAACATAAATGACAGTTTCTTATGATCGTAAGATTCGGTCATAATTCCGTAAGACAAAAGAAATTTTTACAGAGTATGAGTAAACGGTTTGCCCGTTAAGTTTCACTTACAATGAACAGCAAGAAATACTACATCAGCAATGAAATGGCGATAAATAATAATGGAATCGTTTCTGTTCGATATAAAATCAGGAATAACTAAACACCAAGGGTCCGCTGTTGGGCTCTTAGTGAATTTTCTGGAGCAAAATGGAGGCTCTTCTTATGTAACCTCTCCCTTTACGCATTATGTCTTAAATGACAGGCAAGTTTCTTTCAAAATGGCTCCCTTTTGTTATCAGTCATAACACCCCGAGTGCTTTAACGATATCAATAATTTGTTTCTTAACTCAACTCGTTTCCAGTAAATTTTCCGACACCGACTAGAAATTAAATCTGGAAAGGAGTTAAATACGAAAACTTACAAATGATCGATTTCATAAAAGTGTGAGTGTTATTCGGTGTGAGAATTTTCATTTTCATTCCACAAAACGATTCTTACTAGATTCGACGTCAGATTTTACTCACGAAATATTAACAGTAATGTTTAATATACTATTTTGAGTATAGTGGCTCCATTGATGTTTACGATGTCTTTGATGTTTACGATGTTTAATATTTACGAAGAATCTTCGTGTTTCTGTATAGTTACAAATATTCACGAAAGGGATGTCGTTGCCTTAATATGGACATAACTACTCCATGTCCTATCGAGGAGCAGTTTTGTGTTTTCGTAAAATTCCGGTGATTAACGATGGTGACGTCATTACCTTTACATGGGCATAACTCGATGCAAACAATCAGCTTGTTCTACATTAGATACACTATCAAGATCTGTGATTTGTTCGTCTATGACCAATCAGTGACGAGGAAATCTTCGATCTCTATAATTACTGAAGCAGATAGGTTCGGTGTAGTCTTTTTGAGTGTAAATCGAGAATAGCGGTCGTTTTGTCGAAAGAAAACAAAAGAACATCTTCTCAATAGAAGATTCCCAACACACCACAAATCACACCAAATCACTGCCAATCTTGAAAGCATTTACACATATAAAAAATAATTCAAGGTTCACACATTGAATCCTTCATCTACTGGCTAGTAAAACAATAAAATCCATGAAGACGATAAGGTTGGGGTATTGACATCAGTGGTCATCAATCATTAATTTAAAGACATGACGATCTTGCTTTCAGGTTTCCTTAAGCTTCAAGTCTTTTATTTGTTTATAAAAATAAAATAAAGCTGCAAAGCACGCTGGCTTCATTTCATTCTTAAATGCAGTTCAGTGCTTGTAAATTATATTTTAGTTGTTTCACATTAATTCCTGGGAAACTTTCCGGATATTTAATGTCTAATTGATACCATATTTTAGAGCGGGAAACACCGAGGAACTATGTCCCCAATTTTATTGATTTCAAACTTACAGAGATCCACAAATATGGCTTGGAATGCAACTGGAAAATTGATAATGAATCGTAAAACACGTTTAAAACAGACAGGCAGACAGACGTAGGCGGAGCTCTTCTCATCAGCAAGACCTAAAAAATGGATCGAGTCAGACAACACCACATCTAACTAATCAAAGGCTTTCAATATCACAAGCACTCCACATACTCCGGGCCCGGATAACATCAGCAAATCTGTGAGGTTAAAGCGTAATTTGACGTCCCCTGTCAGGTTTGCACTGCTCCGTCATAAACCCACCTCCCCTTCGGGCCGCAACTACAGTTCTGGAGCCTCTTCTAATTTTTACGACTGTTTAAAAAAATTATAAGGATTGGTCATTATTTATCCCCAGAAAATGGGGGGGGGGGAGGCTAATGGGTTTCTTGGATACTCTCGAAGACGGATCATACATTATTTTTG
>JAHWFP010191043.1:5676-18009 GCA_023313725.1 Lithobius niger
CCCCCCCCCCCCCCCCCCCGCTCGCAGCTTTTTGAGGAGGTCGCATGGTTTTTTTCCAATAGCGCAGTTCACAGAGGTCTCACGGACATGGGGATAGGCAGTTGACAGTTTTACTAAATTAGATATCATCATGAAACCTCGTGGCCGTGAGTTTCATTATAACGAGTTTTGGCTGTAATACACATGTGTGATAATGCCAGTCAACACTTATCATGATCCACTACGAATCCATTTGAATCCCCGGGCTGGCACCTCCCATTACCAGATTTCTTCTTCTCTAAAAAAACTTTGGTAATGTTCAAAATTGAGCCGGTTCAGCCATACAAGCATTAATTGCTTCGGCTGACATAAGGCTCGTCAAAATTAATAAAAAAAAAAAAAAAAAAAAAACTACAGTATTTTTGTCTCTTTCGCTATCTTCAAGTTTTCACTTACCTCTTCCACAACATTCAAAACTCCAATAATTCTTTTGGAGGTACAAAAGTCCTCTGCATTGGCCTCAACAGATTTGATGACCCTCTGCACGAATTTCCTATCGTGTATCTTATCTGCCCATATAGGACCACCCATCTAAAACGGAATGGACAATGTAACTTACCGACACAGTTGAAACACACAACACATCTGTAAATTCCATGCACTAGGCAAGTTGAATACCTTATGCTTGAAGCCACAATGTTCACAAACTTGCCCAACAGTGGGACCTGTCGGCTGAGAAAACCTGAAACTAGGTGCCAGAGACATTACTTGGCTTGTATTGTTCATGGCCACGTGTATCGTAATTTGAACATTACTCAAGTTGAGAAGGTGCATTCACCACTTACTTCTTCTTGTTTTCATGGGGTGTGCATTTTCCTAACGGTTGCAGTGTCATTGTTTCACATCCTGTACACTGAAACACCATTGCTAATTTGCTGAAAATAACACGGAAATAATTAATGGCAATTCTGCTATTGACCGTATCTTTATACAGGAAAAATTCAGTTCGGTTATGTGACATTGTTCACAAGCCACACTAACTCAATGTTCACTACTGCTGCTGTATAGATAATTTTTGACAAACAACAAGCCTCACAGTTCGTAAAAATTGTAGGCCGCAACACGTTTCTTTTCTTCAGGTTCTTTTTTCATGCTAGATTTACTCTCAGTTTTGTCTGTTTTTTTTTTTTTTTTTGTGGCTGGTGCATTTTGCACGGATGCTCAAACCCACCGATTTGTACAAGGCCTGCTGGGATGAGTATTGGCCTTGACTTTCCACTTTTTTTCCCAGTTGGTCTGCTAGTGTTGGTTGAACAAGGTGTGTGATGTTAAGTTCATAACTGTTTGGTCACATCTTAGGGTTGTTGAGTGCAACACGATCAACCTTGTGTAAAGATGTGATCAAACACTAATGAACCTACAGCCACCATCCTACCCTAACGTCACGCGCCTCACGCAACACTAGCAAATCAACTTGGAAGTAAATGGAAGTCAAGGTTTTGGTTTGTTCGTTTGGTTTAAAAAAAAAAGCCATCATCCACATTTGAAAAACAGAAAAGAAAAAGCTGCGAGTCACATCAGTTTTTTTAGTACCACATAATTAACTTTTACGAGCCTTCTCTACAGCCTGGCGAGCACACCCACCTTTGTCTATTGTGATAGATAACAAACGTGTAAAGGTCATTTCCTGAGGAACAGAGGGGGAGAAATTGATAAGAGTCAATGATGACACGTCATAGAGAGACGAGCGAAAAAGTGGTGAGTGATTAAACCATTAAGTTGAGGAATGCTTGTAAGAAAAGTCTTAAGACTTGGAGTGAATGGCAGCAAGAGAACTCATTGCAAAAAGGGAATAAGTATGTTCGTGGGTAACTTACATTAAAAATATACGGTATGGATTTTAACCTAAAAAATTGATGAGGAAAATATCACTCACGATACGATTAGCAAAGGCAAGTGGTAACTCCCGGTCCCGGTCCAACAGGGAGTTTCAACTTATTTGACATGTTCACATTTTTATTATTCTCGTAAAAAGCTCGCTTTTAATTTCACAACTATCACGACACAGCTGCAACAAACCGCTTGAACTTTGCATACACAAAGGCAGAACAAATTTGGAGCGCTGCTAGCTGCTCGTATCTCGGTCAGTGAAAAGAAAACAGTCGTGGATGGAAGTTAGTAGGACCTTTATAGCAGAACATAACTCAATTAAAAAAAAAATACGACATGACACATACACAAAGATGCTGGGGCAAGAAGGCCTGACACTTAAGACATCTGTAACAACATGGAGAGAAATGAATTCGCTCCAAATACAACCAAATATGGAGTCTGTGTTATATTTACCTTGCAACAAAACTCGGAAAAAATTGTGGAAAAAATTACCGCACACTTTCTCAACACGACAACAGCTTTGTCCAACGAATTTTCGATTGCTTGAGCTGCTCTCTTCTTCAGGCCTCAAGGATATAGCTCGGACTTTCTACGTTTTCCACTCTAGTTCGACGGACTATCGCATTTGAATTTAGCTGGCAACGTTGCCAGCAAAATTCAAATGCGATAGTCCGTCGAACTAGAGTGGAAAACGTAGAAAGTCCGAGCTATATCCTTGAGGCCTGAAGAAGATAGCAGCTCAAGCAATCGAAAATTCGTTGGACAAAGCTGTTGTCGTGTTGAGAAAGTGTGCGGTAATTTTTTCCACAATTTTTTCCGAGTTTTGTTGACATTATGCCGTTGCACAGTACGAAAATTAACGATGTTTTTAAAGATTTACCTGGCAGTATGCTTGACAGCTGATGGGCTGGTGTAAATTTTTACAAAAAGTCTCACATAAAAATCAGCACTGACGGACAGTAATGGTACTATGTAGCGCCCATAACGATTTGCGTGTGATTCAATGGACTGTAAGACAATCCTAAGAGCCTGAAACAAAGTTTGATTTTACCACTGAGAAAACTTCGGGTAGGCTACAACTTGAGGAAAAGACCAAAAAATAGTGAAGACAGCACATGCAGGAAAATGACACCCATCATTGCTTTGAGGTGAAGAGTAAAGTTTTTCATTAAAAACGAAACAATTCTCAAAAAAAATCACACAGGAAAAATGAAAAGTGCTCGTATCACGGCCAAAATCGGCATGCGCCCGGGGGGAAGATGATGCTAACTTTTAATGGACTAGACTAAATTTTAGAAGTGCAGTATGAAGTTAACCCCTTGACCCCCCCATGTAAGAATACGGACAGGGCATCACCGGTATTTATTTTTAAGTCATTTGCATGTACAAGTTAGTTACGGGATTCGATTTTGCTTCATCTTGGCTCACAGTCCAAGCACTTTACGAACTCAGGTGCGCTTTGCTCGCAGTGATTGGGTTTGGTGGTTCGCGTTTGGTTCGTGTCTGGTGCTTCACGTAGCTTTTTCTGCAGACCCCAACTCAAGGGAATAACTTATTATGGTTTGAAAAGTTTCAACTTTTCAACTACATTTAAACAAGTTTATATAGTGTTTAGCCGACCCAATTATGCCATATGAGAACCAAAATCGGCAAGTCACGAGCGAGCCACAATTGAAAAGACTATTGCGCCTAAGAGTTCAGTTACATCCTTGACCCACTCTAATCCTGATCCACTCTTCCACTTAATAGAACCAAACACCGGCACTGTAATGCTTTCTGCAGTTTCTATTGCACTTCTTTGACTTCTTAAATGCAATCAATAAGAAATTTTAAATAGTTCGTAGATTGATCAACACGCGAAATTTCAAATTACAAAAAATAGGTCTTAAAATAATTTTTCTTTTAAAATTTTACTGCATTTCTCCTATTGCGTAATATGCAGTCTAAATGTGAAACGGATGGCTACAGCCCCAATTTTTTCTTGAGGGGCTGCAGCTCCAATTTTTTCTTGAGGGGCAATTAAGCAGTTTTGCCCTGAAATGACCTTCCCTGTGAATACAAAACAAATGATGCTCAAACTCACCAGTAGTCAGGGAATTTTTGATAAACATCGATCCTTTCAGGCTGTTATTTGAAAGTGTTTACTGCTACCACATTGTTGTTTGCTCTTGCGTTAGTGAAGGGACTATTCAATCTAGGTAGGTCTCGTAGTCTACAGTGTTCGTTATCGTTATGCATACTCAGTGATCACGTTGGGGATGCCATCGTTTGGAGAGATTTTCGCCAAATTGCTTGCTAATGAGAACTTTGACGTACGGGAAAGAAGGTCCTTGGACCGTCAATTAAAAGGGTTTCTCATCGACAAGTGCGACTCATGAACCGTACTGACCATTACCACGACCAGATTTGAGGACCTTGTCCCTTTGCCTCTGATTGCCAAGCTTGACAAGAATTGGAAGTTGATTGCCGCTGCCCAGCAGCTTTCTAGTGAATAACGTAGAGATAAGTGGTCGGTGGCATTTGCGGGACAATTTAAAGCATAACTGTGGAGTCGTCACTTGTGTGCTCCACAATGGCCATCAATTCATGTCAATATGTTAACCCTACCAAGATACCCCTTTAACTACTAATAGGCTATTCCATAATTGTGATTAGTATTAAGTTACATCACATGACTTCCTGTTATAATTGTATATAAAGGGAAGTAAACAGGAAGTTTGCTGTCTTATCAGCTGTAGCCTACACTCTTGTAGTCCGTGTGTTTTATTACCATTGGAGCCCATGCTGGGCTAAGGTGTGTCCCCGCCTAGGACATCACAGTAACACGTAGTGAGTGTTAATCGAACAAATGTTCTGTGCTGTGAAGTGGACTTCTGAAGAGGAACACTTGCTACCTTGACAATTTGAGTAGACTGTAGATGCAACATACTTGAAGGTTATGAAAGTGTTTCAGTATTTTGTTATGTCTGAATATTACCACTGTCTTTGCCGTCTACCGGTTTTTGCATACTTACGTTACGTTAAAATAATAAATAAAATTCCGAAAAATAATAAAAAGTCCCTTGCCAAGAATCATTCTAAACAAGTGGAATGCCGATTGGCACGCACAACTTTAAATCTAATTTTTTTGTTAAACTCTTAAATAAGCCCAGGCCACGCCAATCAAAACAACTGAATGAACGATACCCGTAAGACTGTAACCTCTACACAGCAAATAGGGGTGGAACCTGTTAACACAGTACAGTGAAACCACTTTATAATGATAGTCCATGGGAGTTACGAAATAAAATGTTATATCAGGTTTATCATTATACACGATCACTAATGCTTGCATTGTGGCTTGAAAAGTTTCAAAAATAGCATTGTTATAACAGGTTTATTGTTGTAAGAGGGTTTGTATTAGCTAGGGATGGGTCGGTTTCATTTTTTAGACTTCGGTCCCGGTTTCGGTTTTCACGCACACAAAACCGCGGTTTCGGTATCGGTTTTCGCCACCATCCACCCAAACCAGCTATTTCTAGTTTGGTTTCTTGTAACATTAGTATTAGCTTCTACCTCACTCCTGCTTTCACTAACAGCAGCGTCGTAGACCATGGGCCTAGATGTGGCACCATTTTCCTCTACTATTTTCTTTTTAATGACTGTCATTTATACGTACAAAAGGATAATTATTAAAAAAAAGTTAGGAAAACAGATTAATTTTTGATTTTTCGAACACCGTACAAAAAACCGACACAAAATCCGAATCGGTTTCGGTTTCGGTTACCGACCCATCCCTAGTATTAGCCTAATAAATGTTTTAAACTGACCATTTCATGGCAGCACTTATTTTTCAAAGATGTCGAGCCATATTTGGCGTAGCAAGTCTCACTTGCAATTCCGCAAAGAATGGCTACATCAGTACAGGTCACTATTATCATGCCTGTAAACGAGAGAATGACAATCAGTCATTAACAGAATTCAATTACAAGAGAACTTGCAAGTTCTATTGCTACATAACAAGCTATCAACAACATGTAAGAAGGCAAGCCTGCAATATTACCTCCATCTTTAGTAGCTTGCACAGCTCCATCAAGGAATGCTGCAGGGCTCCCGTATGGATCTAAGTCAACTACATCATAGCGATCTTCATACTTCCGATTTTGATACATCAATAACCTGTAAATTTTACACAATTTTATTGGCTCGAAAATATTGAGAACAAGGTTTTACGAAATTAAGCTTAACCAATAATAGCGCCTAGCTGTGTGTCATTGTCATTGGGTGTACAGTTTACTACTTCGAAGCACTAAATTCATGGTTTAAATTCGACGAAACTCTACTTTAGGAAAATATTGCATTGTAGAAATTTTTGACAGACGCTATTCTACTTGATGTTCGGTGTGGAATTACGCCGTCTGTCTTCGAAAGACTTATTAACTTTTAGAAAAATAAAAAGTTGCTACGGTTGATGAAGAGAAAACGGCGTAATTCCATGACTAACATCACGTAGAATAGTGTCTGTCGAAAATTTCCACAAACCACAACGCAACTGTTGTAAATATTTTCAAAGTAAAATTGCGTCAAATTTAAACCATTGACATGGAATTTTCCCCCCCCCCCCCCCGCCCTAGGACTAACGCCAAGCGTAAAATTCTGAATACACAGCAAGTCATCACGGGTGTTTAAGAACATTAAAAGAAAAAGTTGGAGCAGTCTGTACAGTAAGTGCACGCATAGTCTCCGACAGTTCCTAGTATGATAAGGAACAATTCGTTCATGTTGCACAACATTCATTTTCAAAAAGTTAGTCCTCTATAATGATGTTGCAGTTCATCCCATTGCGCCCTTAGCTTCTAGCTAAAATGCTGGTTGACCAAATTGCTGATGCCCAGATGCGAAGGACCAGGCGTCCAGGCATCCAGGCATCAGTAATTTGGTCAACCAGCATTTTAAGCAGAAAATCTGGACACAATGGGATGAACGGCAACATCATTACAGATGCTACAGCAAGCATCACTTCCCAAAACGTCAAGTGACGATGCGGTAGTGAACAGAGAACAGACTGAACCTAAGTAAAGACAAAAGATGAGTAACAGTCAGTAATTCCAATTACTGACTAAAATAGCTCTAAAAAATTTGCTAGATATTGTGTGATTTGAATATCTAACTTTTGGGAAAAGAGTGTTGTGCAAAACAAATGAGTTGTTCTTCATTATATTGTTGACTTTCATAGTAAGGATCTCCATCATTACTCAGTTCCTAGTTCTAAGAACATTAAAAGAAAAAGTTGGAGCAGTCTGTATAGTAAGTGCACGCATAGTCTCCGACAGTTCTTAGTACGAAAACGAACAATTCATTCATTTTGCATGACATTCGTATTCAAAAAGTTAGATATTCAAATCACCAATATCCAGTGAATTTTCAACAGTTTTTTTTAGTTAGTAGATGGAATTACTGTTACTCGTCCATCTTCTTCAGGTTTATTTAAATAACATTTTCATTTGTAACAGTACTGCCTCCTGTATTTAATTTTCTCCTACAACGTTCACTACTGCTGAGCAGTTAATCAATTTTTGTTGCCACTTAGTAGTAGACCTTTCCGAGATGGTTTTAGGTTTACAAGGCCGAGATTCGTTTCACTGCTTTTACACATAGTTTTCAGAGTTGATGTTCAGAATTTAAAGGGATGGTACTGGCTTCTTCACACACGCGAAACCGCGTAACAACATAGGGCCGAGAGCTGAATCTGCGGATTGATACCGTATCATAATATCCGCCGGCTGGAAGACGCGTGACGTCAGGCGTCAATCAGCGTGCTCGCGCCAAGGCCAACTGAGATAGCAGCTGTGTGGCTAGCAGCTTCATTCCCAGTTTGCTTTGGCTCATGCGTTGATAGCGAAAACGTAAACAAACCAAGACGGTAGAAATCCCCCATTATTCTGCGAATGTTACAACGCTAAAAATACTGCAAAAAAATTTCCAGTTTTTATGATGTTTTCTTCTCGTGTTGCGGTTGAGGTAGTTCCAGTAAAATTTTATGTAAAGTTACTAAGAACATGTTTTGGTTGGTTGGTAGAGGTTTTTTCTTTTTTGAGGAGCTGCATCAAACTAGTTCGACCTTGGTACACGTGAGCTTGCGGTCAAGTGATTTCCCACAAGCTGTGACAGAACACTCATACGTCACAGCTTCTTGCCGTTACGTCAAAAGGCACGCAACGTTTAAACATGGACTTGTATACTATCGCACTACGTTATAGTATAAGAGTTCCATGGTTGGAAGTAGTACACGCCTTGGCGCAAGTTTTCTAAAATCCTGACAGCCACCAGAAGAAATGACAAAAATAAGGTATGTGGTACATTGAACACTGAAATCGGGCACGTGGACCTCTTAGTAATTGTTAGATGATTTCTCAAAAAACTACATCCGGCAGTGTATCGAGGAAATTTAATAAAAATGGCCAAGCAGCTACCGTTCCTTTAACATGCCGAAGAAGTAAAGTAGATGATATAACGCACCTGTGAATAACAAAATTGAAAATTGGTGGAAACATGTTACAGTGATAGCAAACAGACACGATACAAGGAAAGTTAACACTCGTTTAACAAATTTACCACAAGGACAAAAACTTCAGGGGATCTAAAACAGGACTAATGTTTTTGTCCCCATTGTGGTAAACTTGTTAAACGAGTGTTAACTTTTAGCAAATTTTTCCCTACACCTAACTGGCCCACCTTTTCAACGAACCTCCCTGTAAGGAACAGCTCAACGAACCTCCCTGTAAGGAACTGCTCCTCAAAACGAACACTTTTTTTCCCTGCATTGTGCATCTCTATTCATATATTTTACTACCTTGTAACGAACATTATAGACAAATTTTATTAGTTAATTTGCAGTTAATCCTACAGTACACATTTGCAGGATGGCTAAAACTGGTAAGTTTCTAACGTGACAAAGCGTTTACCATAACTTTACGCTCGCGATCTACAGTATTTCTGCGCATACGGCACTGCTTCCTGCTTCTTGTAGGCTCAAAACATGGTTGCGGATCACTCATCTGGTTTCCTATCATAACAACAGCAAACCCGCTCCTCCAACAAGAATTAATTGGTTATTTGAGGCAAAACTCGATTTAGTGGTTGATTTCAGACGAGAAATGAAAATGAAGATCACCAACTCTCAAAACGAGGACAGTGATCGTGCTAACATATTAAAAAAAAATCGTAAGAGGTTGAAAAATGCCAAAAATATATCAAATGCAAAGTTTATTTTAGTTTCCGTTAGTTTTTTTTTTAAATACCATACAAAGGAATTTTGACATTACTTTACTAAAAGGTACTCTGTATCTAGCATTTCTGCACTTCTCTCAATTAAATGAACCATTATTTTGTGCAATATTTATTGTTACAAAAAAGAGTGTATTGTAATAATAAAAAAAAACTCATCAAACAGACGATCAGTCAACTGCAGTGACACTAGCCAACAATAAAATTTACTGACCCTGACAGGCAAATTGTACGCAAGTGTCAGTTTCAATTGCATACGTAAACAAGACTATTAAGTCATCTTGTGTTCAGTGCAGCGTACTAAGATACGCGTCTTATACAATGAGTTACACATACTTCCCAATATAACCTATCATCTCCTGGTATTATTAAAAAAAAAAAAAGGAAAGCTAATAAAAAGTTAAAATATGAACAGTCGGACGGCAAAGAAAACGAACCAAATCCCCTAGTGAAGACGATCATCCAAAAAAATCTGAAAGATTGATTTGGCGTGGTTGGTTTCGTGCAGCCCGGGTACAACTCAACCACAAGTCCGTGAGACCTCTGTGAGCCGAGCTATTCGAAAAAAAACCTGCGACCCCCTCAGAATGGATGTTAACCGTCACCATTTGAACTTTGAAAAAATGGCTAAGTCCCACAGCAGGTCAAACGGTCGGGGGTCAAAAACTGGCCGTCTAAATACAGTGACATTAAAATCCACTTAATTAAAGTAGCATGATCAAAACTTACGAGGCATCCTGCGTGCTTGCAGTAATAAGGTGTTCCATTTTATTAAACGCTACATTTCGGCGTATTGATTCAATGGCCTGAGAAGCCACATCATTGGCTATAATCTTCCGTACACCTGGAATTTGCTGAGCGTAACGAATAGACCGCAAGCCAGATGCAGCAAGAGCTTCTAAAATTACAATTCCATCCTATATAAAATGAAAAAAATATTGTATAGACACAGCCAAACACTTAGCAGTTTTTGTACCCAGTTAATTTCGCATTCCTGAGTACCATAAATCGTTTGTAACGCCCATGGGCATCTGCAAAATTTTGCAAAAATTGGGGGTGGGCGTTAAATCAATCATCATCCATTTTCTAACCCTTTTGGACATCTATCACAAAAAAATCGATGATTTTGAACGATCTTGGAATTCCCCGTTTTTACAAACTTTTAATTGCTGTAACGAAGGGAGATGGGGAGAGGCCAAGCTTTCATGCAGATGCAAGGAGACACTAGGGAGGGAGAAGGAACCAGTAAGTACATGTAGCAAGCAGTACTGTCTTTCCATTCACAACATGAAGCTTTCAGTTTAATTTTGTGACAGAAAAATAACAATTTACGCCATTAAAAAAAAAAGTTGGTTCTCAGGCCCTCCCGTACCGATTTTTTGACAGGAAATAAAAAGAAACAATGCGGCAAAAAATAGTTACAGATCAAAAATGGTCCTTAGTGAGAAATGACAACATAAAATTACCATTCTTATAGATAAATAATTCTATGGACACGTGGTGAGCAGAATTACAAGGCAGTGATCTTTATTTTACCAAAAATATAAAATAATTCCCAAAAATGTACGGAAAAATAGGGCCGAAAAATTTTGAAAAATAAAACAAAATTCTGCCCGCCCTCACGGATTTCATGAGAAAAATGCCCAAGAACCAACTTTCTTTTTTTAAGTCACCTTAAGGGTAGGCGTTAACCCAGTGGCAGAATCAGCGCGACGTGCGTCACAGACAAAAAAGGCCTTTTCTGCAGACAACTCAAAGCTCTTTCTAACAACAAAGCTTATTACAATGAATTGCAAACGTTTTAACAAACGTTCTGTCTAGATTGGACGGTTGTTTGGCTGTTGTAGTTATCGAGTTGGCCTGTATAACTAGCAACCTTTTGAGTAAAATTTCCTTTGCCACGTTATTTCTTTACTGCATCTTTTAGTTTTCAGCACGTTTCATGGTCGAGATAGGGCTGTTTCTCGCTCTGTCTATCGTGTGCGCGACGCCGATACATGTCTCCTATCTATCTATCTATCTATCGGATGGCTACACTGCATGACTTCGTCGTAAGCAACAACGAGGTACTTGGACAAAGTTGTGTGTTTTCAGTATACGCTGAGAAATACTTTTTCTTTAAATGCTTTTTAAAAATTAAAAAAAACTCACTACGGAATAGCAGTGAAAGCCAAATCAGAAATGTTTCGAATCTTTTTAAGATTCGGTAGCCAAAACGAGCAGGGATAGCAACGACCCCATTGTAACCTTGGTACTATGGATATGAGAGCTGTGTGTGCTAGATGGGCCTCCTGAAGCACATAATCAATAAGAAAAAAATGTATATATGGTGTTACACACCCTACAAATTTTAAATCGGTAATTGATGTCATGTCAGTACTTGAAATTAGTAAACAAAATGAAAAACTATTTTCGTGGCAGCCGTTTACCACGGAAAATGTTTATTAGTACTGTAGGTCTACATGCACCGAAATCAATACAATGCAAAAGCCAAAATTCCAGAATAAAAAGTTGCAAAATAATAAGTAGGCTTAGCCTGACTAAAAATGTACTTTTATTTTTTTACATTTTTTAAAAAATAGGCCTAGGAGTCTGAGGCCTAAAACATCAAAAGCGAATCCAAAAGCAAAAGCCATCCCTCCCCCCCCCCCCCCCACGAAAACAATCGCCTTTTTCATGATGTGAGAGTTTATTGGGGTGAGTTCTTGAGGACGATTTGTGGGCACCAAATTGCGTGTCGCAGACAGTTGAAAAAAATTCTGCCACCGGGGGCGTTAACTCAACTATTTCAAAATTTTGATTTTGACCCTAGGGAGCGTTCAAGTATTACATCATCAAGAAATCAGCCATTTTCAACCCCTCCCCATCAATTTCTCAATCCCCCTACTAGTATTACGCCACTTAATTACCCCCCCCCCCCCCCCCGGGTGTTTCCCCATGTAAATCCAGTTGTTCTGAGGACCTTTTTTGGCATATTTCCACCATTTCACTGGAGTAGCAGTGCTCACGTCATCAACTGGCCACCCCCTCCTCCCCTCATCAACAATCATACCAGTAGCCGAACATATCTAGCATGCATGTTAAATCTACCAAAGTGTCTGGATCCAGAATGCACCGTAAATCGCCAATTAACATTTCTGGACAAGCTCTGGGGGGGGGGGGGGGGGGGGGGGGGGGGGGGGGGGGGGGGGGGGG
>JAHWFP010191043.1:32595-53500 GCA_023313725.1 Lithobius niger
ACAACCCAATCACTAGTCCAAGTCGGAAATATGGGAGTACCATTTTTAAACCGGAGTGGGGGGGGGGGGGGTAACTCCTCACTGGAATAGAGGGGGATAGGCACCACTGATAGCCGTGGTGGCTAATCTACATGATGGTCCACAAAAAAACTGATGACCCAACATTTTCGAAGTTCAACTTTTCTAATTATCACCCCTCAGAACCAGGACAGCACAGAAATCAAATCTAATGAAACGGGAAGACTTCTGTCCTCTCCTGTTTCTGAGGGATGCTAACTAGAAAATGTTGGGTCGTCAGTTTTTTGTGGACCACCCGGTATTAATTGCTGCGTGGCAGCGTTTGACTTTTAAATCTTTCATGTTTATATAGCCTATCTCATACTTAACGCATGGTCGGAGTTGTATCGCCATATTTAGCACCCTACAAATAAATGTCTCCTTAGCTGCCGTTTTCAAAACTATTAATACGCCTCGTTTGTCTTGAATCTATAGCAATGCCAGGCCAGTGTTGATATTTGAATCGTTCTTAGCGTGTTTAGCCTGAGAGTGTATTTTCAGTGCCCCCCCACGCCTTGGTGTAAAGTTGATCGCTTGGTGCTGAATTCCGGAACTACGCTGCCAGTATTAACGTTAACCCTCGTCCCCTACTATAGTCTGTTCCACATTATGTTTGCAGGAAACTGACTGTATGATGCCACGTTTCCTTCCACACTACGAGTGCAAAAAACATGTAAATGTCCCAATTGTGCAGACTCTACAAGTGATACCCACATGTGGTTGCACTTGGAGTTAGGGATCGGCCGATATGACTTTTTACTGATGCGATACCGATGAAAGGTAAACCGAACCGATACCTATACCGATAATAATAATCAACTGTGGAGATTATTCAAAAAGTTCTGTGCAGCAATAACAGCATTTTTACTCTTATTCTTACATATGGCTTCAGTATATTCATCTTCTCAGTTAGATTTTAGTTGGTTGTTGTAAAACTTGGAGCATGGAACTGTCACGTGCTACATTTTCATTCCAAACTGAGCAAATGGCTTTGCTTTTCTCACTTGGTTATTGCTTTTTGCCACGCTTGGTGTCAGTTTTTCAGGGAAGACAGTTGTGTTTCTTGGCATAACAAATATCTGTATCGGAAGCCTTATATTGGCCGATACCGATATGGCAAAAATACCGATAAATATAGATTATACTGATACCGATATCAATATCGGACTATCCCTACTTGGAGTGTAAGGAAACGTGGTGTCATACAGTCAATTTCCTGAAAACATAATGTGGAATAGAGTATAAAATAAGACACTATTGCCAAACGTTCGGCCCCCCCCCCCCGGCGCCCCCCCCCGACCCACGAGTATCCAATTGCGTCTTCTTAAGGACCTCACGACTTTACTTCACAAGTTAAACCCGAGACAAAGTCATTCCAGACTTGCACCAAGAAAAATCACCTTGCTGCACCAGGCAAGACTTAGTGATAAGTCTCATTCTTACAACAATTTCCCATTTTCTGGCTTTGTTATGCTACAAGACTTCACAGGATTGATTTGTTGGGATGGGAGATTGGGTTTGTGTTGTTGTTGCAGCATAAGAAAAGAGCGAATGGCTATGGGCCAAGGCTCTTGCAAATAAATTCAAATTCAACGATCTTCGTGACGTCATTCCAGATTTGTGCCAACAACAATCACCTTGCTGCTCAAGTCAAGACTTTGATAAGTTTGGCACTTATTCTTACAACAATTTCCCATTTTTTAACTTTATGCTGCAAGACTTCAACAATCTTCGTGACGTTATTACAGTCTTGCACCAACAACAATCACCTTGCAGTTTAGGTCAAGCAAAGTTGTATTTAATTATACATATTTATTGTAAAAACCATTGTAAATGCTCCAGGCTTGATCGATTTTCGGCTACTTATCCAATTTACCACATTCATTCCCATCCCGCCATTCTTCTCTTTAACATGTCTCAAACTCTACGGATAATTCCGGCCAATTCGTATTTGAATTTCCCAATGTCCCAACTTCAATTCATACCAAAACTATTCTAAAACTTCAGCAACTCGACTGTAACTCTACAGCAAATGCCATTTCTGGCCAAAACTCAACTCAAATTGAATTTTGCCTAATTTTCTAAATTAATTGCAAGCCGTTAGTCACCCAGCCCCCATACGAACCAGGCGAGCCCTCGAACGAAACCGACATGTCATAAATTTGAACCACGAATGGTAACGACACATTACAATTTACGTTAAAATTCCAGCTACAAAATCGGGTTATAATTACCGTTTCCCCATATCGCCCCAGTTTCCCATCTTTCCTTTCAATCCTCCCATGTTACGTGGTGGCACTCAAGTAGGGGTGAAACGATACACATTTTTTTTATCCCGATAAAACACTTGAAATTATTGCGATAATCGATAATATCTCGGTAAAACAAATTTTTAGGCTGCAGTAACCATTTTAATTTTGTTAACGCAACACCCCGCCTGCATTATAACTTTCCGCCTGCCTTATAACAGCCCCGCGCTGATCGCCATCCACGTCGCTATACATATACGTCGTCAAGGTCAAATGAGATAGTAGCTGCGTGGAACTTGGAACGCAGCTACTGTTTCAGTTGGCATTGTGCCTCATAGACGAACCAGCATGAACGCATTAATTGTGTCGTCACAAACCGGAATGATTCTCGCATTTTAATATCACAATTTATAATTTTATAGTTTAGTGTCTTATAATTTTGCTTCGGCGATCTATTGGAATAATTAATTTTAATTTTTTCCGCATTAGTCTTTTAGATTTTTGATCTCATGGTAATTATTAGCAAATTAGTACATGCACACACAGAGATGAGGCGTCATGGTTATTGTAAGCGCGCAAAGGATCATTTAAAAGTAACCCAATATTCAACAGAAAATCTCCTAGACGCCACATTTTAAAACGGATTTTTAGCTAGGGATTGACTAAAGGTAAGTAAATAAAACTTTGGGGTCGTACTTGATGTGGTGGATCGAGAAAAATGGCACTGGGAGGAATGTCCTTTTAATTAAGAAAACCTTGACTAAAGCCTACAGTACAACCTTCACCAAGTGAATTGTGTGAGGCTCCCACTTAGCCAGTAGACATGAAAATGCACTTGCCATTGCCTATTACTTCCTCACCATGTCGGCACAATTTAGCAGTTGTGCTGCTACTTTACGCTTAAATATTGTTTGCATTAAACTAACTCTCCCATCAGCTAAAGTGGCTATCAACAGTATTGCACACTTGGTTGGCGAGCCCTTGTAATTCTGCACGCATTGCCGCAAACCGCTTGTTTCTAGCTCTTACGGTTTCCGAGATACGACAATAAAAGCATCCAGGTCTTGCACGATAATTCGGTAAATCAGAAAACGTGCGATACGATAACCGATGAAAATTGTTTATCGCGATATTATCGAATTACCGATTATCGTGCCGCCCCTACACTCAAGTCGTCTTGTTGCCACAGTCACCACATAGTTTTTTGTTTTTTTTTAGGTTGCAGTGCCTGATGAATTCTTTTATAGTTTGTTCCACATTATGTTTTCAGAAAACTGACTGGATGACGACTCGTTTCCTTACACAAAGAGTGCAAAAACATAAGGGTATCACACTTGTAGACTCAACATAGTTACTGAGAGTTTACGAATGGGATGTTTACGGATTTTTTGCAGTCGTAGTGGAAGAAAACGTGGCGTCATACAGTCAGTTTTCTGAAAACATAATGTGGAACAAAGTATAGCTAATTTTCTAGCTGTTACCTGGTGTTACAAAGGGGAACCGGGGTCTCAGTTGCTAAAAAAAAAATATATATTACGTAGTTTGTGAACGATCCCAATGGCATTCATGGGCACTTTATTTTCTTACTAGCTGTTCAACCAACAAAAATGAAGGGATTTGTAAGATTTACCTCATGCACGCTAAAATTTATTCTACATTTTTAATTTTAATTTATTTTTTATTTTTCATTGTTTTTCATAATTTTGATTTTTTAACTTTAAAAATGTTAAATATTTTAAAGTTTAAAAAAATCAGACTAAAGAAAAGTTATGTAAAATTAAAATAAAAAATACGAAAATTTAGAAATTCCAAATTAGAAAAATATTGATATAAAAAATTGTAAAATTTTAGCGTACATCAGGTGAATCTTCAAAATTCCCTCATTTTCGAAGGGTGATCAGTAAAATACATTCATATCAAAAACCAAAATTGGTAAAAGGGGTCGCCAAGTTCCGAATGATTAGGCCCTTCAAAGGAGTGATATCAACACACCAAAACATTCGTCAAGTTAATCGCACCGCTTAATAGTTCGCATGTTAAATGAAAACTAGAACTTTGCAACTTTCGGTAGCAATGTTCAAGTTTTCATTTAACGTCCAAAGTATTATTCGGTGTGATTAAGTTGGCGAATGATTTGGTGTGTTGATATCACTCCTTTTAAGGGCCGAACCATTCGGAACTTGGCGGCCCCTTTTACCAGTTTTGGTTTTTGATATGATATCAGTCCTTTTTTTTTTAAATTGTGTATTAGACTCAACTCCACTACCGTGCAGATGTGTAATAAAGTGGCACGTCAACAAGAAATTAGTTTTCAACAATTTTCTACTACCTTTTGCCTATAGGTCGAACCATTCTCAACTTGGTCACCTCTTTTATAGGTTTTTGGTTTGGTTTTAATTTTGTTGTAATTTGTTTTATTTCGTTAGTTTTGATGTATTGATATCATTCCTTTGAAGGGCGTAGAGTTAGAGTGAAGGGCTAGGTGTCTAGAATTAGCATGTATCAGCTCATGGGTAGTTTATTCTGCATTGTTGCAAGCAGACGCAGTATTATGGCAGTGTTAGAGTTAAGTTAGCAATAAGTAGAGTGAGTCCATGACGTTGGTTCTGTAGTACTCAAGTAATAAAGTAATAATAATAATAATAATAATAATAATAATAATTAGTATTATGGCAAACAATCGCGGAAACAATTCAACTAGTTTTCAGAAGCCTGCATTGAAGAAGTAAATAAATCATTCAGACATCCGCAGGTTTATGACTCTGAGAAACGACATGGCAACACCATGCGGCAGTTTTCTCTCTACCCCAACGGTAAAACAACGGGAAAGCATTGCAGTACTTGACGAAATATTTTTTTTCCAACTATTAAATATTTCAAATCGCACAGTTTGTTGCTCTCTGTCGGCCAGGGCAGCGTGAGAGGCTACTGTGCTCCTTCAGCAGCTATGGGAGATATTCTGGCCAATTCTGGATAAGCTTTCGGCCCCTACGAAGATCTGAAGTTTCCCGGTTTGAATCTCCGGGTTTGCCCCTCCCTTTACCAGATATTTCTTCTTCTCAAAAAATCGGGTAATGTTCAAAATTGAGCCGATTCACAGGGAGCCGTCACAAAATACTCTTGGTGTGCCGGCCTTTTTTTTTTTAAACTCACCTCTCTATATACATAATACTCTCCCCAAGGGTAGCAACACGCGCGCACTGACAACGATACACCAACATTTAAAACAAACACAGACTACGCAATAAACCTCGTATTGATTTCTTACGCAATATTACCAACAAAAATACCCTAATTGATCCAACAATACCCAAAACACAACAATTCCTCTAATAGAACCGATTGTATAAGGAATAATAGGCACACGATGGCACACTTTTAGGCCAATCCGAAAGGCGAGGCGGTAGTGAAATACACCACCGCCACGCAAACAAACGCCGAGATTTTGTGGAGTTTACGCTTGAATGTGTATTTTTTTTAACTCGACGTTACCTTGAAACATTAAGCTTGCCAACCGCCACTTTGTTTGGTCATTTATTACAATAATTCGGGCACACGAGCTCGATAAACCTGAAAACTACGACATTTTCGCGTCCATAGCCCAAGCGTTATCCTTCATCCATTACCGGAAACTACGCAATCCCACAACCCTCAGCGCACTCTGAGCTTCCTCTCCTCTGATTGGTGCAAATAGTTTTCCTTTTCATTATTAGGAAATGCGACCGTACGATTTCCTACACTGCATAATTTTAAAACAACGTAACAATTCTTGATTTCCTTTTTTAAAAGATACGATCTCCCTTTTTCTAACAAGCGATCGCGAAAATCGTACCTGCGTTTGTTGACATTAGAATAGCACCAGGCAAGGACCAATCAGCGTCGAGGAAGATCAGAGTGTGGCCGTACGCGCAGAGGGTTATGGGATTGCGTAGTTTCCGGTAATGGATGAAGGATAACGCTTGGGCTATGGACGCGAAAATGTCGTAGTTTTCAGCTTTGTCGAGCTCGTGTGCCCGAATTATTGTAATAAATGACCAAACAAAGTGGCGGTTGGCAAGCTTAATGTTTCAAGGTAACGTCGAGTTAAAAAAAATACACATTCAAGCGTAAACTCCACAAAATCTCGGCGTTTGTTTGCGTGGCGGTGGTGTATTTCACTACCGCCTCGCCTTTCGGATTGGCCTAAAAGTGTGCCATCGTGTGCCTATTATTCCTTATACAATCGGTTCTATTAGAGGAATTGTTGTGTTTTGGGTATTGTTGGATCAATTAGGGTATTTTTGTTGGTAATATTGCGTAAGAAGTCAATACGAGGTTTATTGCGTGGTCTGTGTTTGTTTTAAATGTTGGTGTATCGTTGTCAGTGCGCGCGTGTTGCTACCCTTGGGGAGAGTATTATGTATATAGAGAGGTGAGTTTAAAAAAAAAAAGGCCGGCACACCAAGAGTATTTTGTGACGGCTCCCTGTGAGCCGATTCAGCCACACAAGCATGAAATTGACTTTAAGGCTCAACAGAAATTAATTAATTAAAAAAAAAAGTTATTTTGTCCCCAGTCGACGGACAAAAAATATACGCAAACACACGCGCAATAGGACTGCAACAAACATTTTCTTAGCACGTACGATTCCAAGACAGCAATCTGTACTAATGGTAACGCATGTTTTTTGCGTCATGGCGAAACGAAATTCAGCAGAGCTAATATCGCGTTGTTTTGATTTTTGAAAATGGCGCTTTCATTTCGGATTGGTGTTGTAGCTGGTGTTGGGGCTAGGTATGCGCGCGTCTCTGCATGTGCTGCCTGCAGCGCTGGGCGGGTGAATGTTGGAGTCGAAGCCAGCAAATGTGTGACGCGATCGCCTGAGCTAAAGTTTACTGGCTCTTGCGTTCCGACGTGGGGAATGTGGCTGCCGTGATATCGACAAAATTTACCGTGTCTGTTTTCCACATTTGCTACCTGGATGTGAACGGCGTGGCTTTACATTCATTACGCGGTTTCGGGACGGGCAATGTGATTTTTGGAATTGCGTTTTCGTTTCGTTGTGACGGGGTTTCTGCGTGGCTCGTAGTGCTTATTTTTTGTTTTTATTTTTGTTCGTGTAGTGTGTTGTGTGGCGTGTGTTTGTGTGTGTTGTGTGTGTGCGAGCGAGGTTCGAGACGGGCCTTGAGAAGTTTTTAAAACAAGCGGCGGCCGAAAGTTGCTCTGCCTCTGGCCAAAAACCCAGGTTGTTGGTTCCAAAAAATAGTTTTCCCCGGCCTCCGGACTGATCGCGGGCCGTCGGAAGATCGAGTGAGATTCCGCGGCTAGCAGCTCGGCTCCAAGCCGCGTTTCGAGCGAGAAACTGCGGCTGAGTTTTCGTGGGGGGAAAGCGGTTGTCGGCCGGAGCCGTCTTGCTTTCCAGCGGGCGAACGTGCGTCGACAGTTTTCCACGTTTCCAGTGTTGCAACACGTGAGTGTGTGTATTCGTCGTCGTCTGCTAGCAGTTGTTTGTGTTTCGTGTGTTTTATTTCTGTGCTGTTTTAAGCCACTCTACACGCCGTCGGTCACCAGGAAGATGTAATCGCGGCCTAGCCCAAACCTAATATTTGGATACCATACTTGAAACTTGGAAAAACAAGAAAAAAAGTGGGGAAAAATTTTAAAAAATCATCAAAATGGGTAAAGACAACGAACTGTTGCAGCTCATAAAAACGGAAGACATTCAGTCTCTGTCTCGGCTGTTGGCGAAATCGCGGACTATGAAAACAAGTGAGTTATTGTACTTTAATATTTTTTTATTCCTTTAAAATTAAAAGGGCTTGTTTAGATACTGCCGCTACGTACACACACCATTTACAAATTAAATGCAAAATGTTTACACAGTGGTACCCACAGGGGGGAGGGGACGTGAGGGGCATCTCGTTGCCATTTTTTGTGGAGGTGGGGGGGGGGGATGAATTCCTTCACAAAAAAAACTTATGGACTCGTGATTAGTTGGCGCCCAAATAATCATGCTGTGAAATACACAACTTTTTCTAAAGTTGGAAGGAGTTGATGAAAAAAATCGGGGGGTGGGGGAGAGGGGATGGGCACCCCTGTGTTTACAGAGTTAAATAGTAACAAATTAACAACATCAAGAGCTACAATTAGGGAAAACACCCGAAAAAATCGGGCGTTCCTCCTTTTTACGTGTATGTCAGCTGTCAGGTGTGCTCGCGAGAGTAGGTCACACTTTGTGATATAATTATGTTAATACGTCGTGATATCCTACTTGAATATCTGTGTTGGGATAGGCGTGTGTGTTGTTACTCGTAAACCTAAGAATATTATGTGAAATTTATGAAATCGTTCGCCATGACTGCACTAAACGTACAACCAACGAACGACATTTTCCATAAAAGTTTCTGACGTAACAACACTGCCCAGACCTTCATATGCACACTTAACTACCACTTCCCAAGGCTGATTTAATGCAGCGCCAGTTAATTTCTCAACACTACCAAAATTAGGTTACCTTAACTACGACCACCGCTTTCACGTACATGACTCACTAGTCTAAATGTACCAATAATAAATAATTTCGTAACTTTCAGCGCAGGGGCTTACTGCGAGACCTTTTAAGCCCATGATATGGTTAATGTAGGCCCCTCTCTTGTGAAAGTTCGTAGAAATCGGTCGTAATGAAAAATTTCAATAGGCTCCCGACAGGCCCTCGGGAGTATAAATCGACGGTAAATTTCCCGTTTTCCCGTGTAGCCAGTACGCCACTGTTTCAGAGTATTTACAGTGGTTTAAAAAAAATGTGTCCACATGGAACTACGTAAATACTGCCAATAACGGAACGTAGCCAAATGTTACGTCATTGTGTTTTATCACAAGGCTATTTCAAATTTTCGCTAACCTCGTCGATATTCAGGCACGGGGTAAAATAAATAATACCGATGGATCTGTAACTACGTCAGCCTAATATTACTAGTAGTGTTTCCTTAACACAGCCAATAACATTAGGCCTAACGTAGCAACGGTTGCTTTCCGGGATGTCGATGTAGTAGGACCATAAACCTAAATACAACGTCATTATACATATCATGCATCGAGTCGGTTATTAAATGACATCGGATCATTCAGCGTTTACATGTTTGATGAGCAATAAATATGCAGACTTTCGTCCTGGCCTTGTGTCAAACAACGCTAGAAAGAAAAGGGCAAAAAAAAAATGTATAGACATATGATACGACCTTCGTTTATTAGCTCAAAAAGCGAGGTTAAACTGAAGCTGATCGTCCCTATCCGTATAGGTTTATGGCGTAATCATTAAATTCATTCGTGACCCATTTTACCTGGGGGGCATTGATTTCCCCAAGACGAAAATAAGAACAAGATTCTGGGGTACAAATCGCAAGACTTGGGGGGAATTGGGTGGAAGGGGGGGGGGGGGAGGAACGACGCAGTGAAAACCATCATTTCGTAAAAACAATCGCCAGGGAAGATTTAAATTCGGTTCAACATTTAAGATCTTCAAAAGAAACGTCTGGCTCTACTCAAGGTCGCTGCATGAAAGAGGGCGTAGGCTAGCATTTAGGCACAGATCTAGCAACGCATTCGAAATGAGTAGGTTTATTTTTCAGGCAAGCGCTATAACAATGTGATATTTACCCACACCACATAAGGGTTAATGCACGCTTGTATCGTTTGGGACACCCCATAAAAAACAGTTAAATAAATTGAAATTGTGAGAAAAGTGTGAAGGCCAGAACAAGTCGTTTGAGCGCCCGGGGCCGGTAGCTCATTCACCAAATCTACCCAAAAATGAACCCATCTTGATGCCACAGAGATAATGCCAACACACTGAAAACACACGAATCTTACATGAAGGTGTGGTAGACGAAAATATTTATCTACAATTGAAGGATTACAATTATTGTATTTCGTTTATGATAGAGACCTGTGCCCTCTGCCTGGCAAGAAAACTAACAAGAACATGAATTTGACAACAAATATTTAATTTTCAGCCCGGAATTTGGAACTTGTTCACAAAAATAATGTTGAAACTTAAAATAGGGGAGAGCTGCCGAAAATTTTGGACGGTTTTTCATCGTGGCGGCTGTGTGAAGTCCTCAATTTGTGGCAGCTCCCACTTTTTTTTATTGTGAACAAGACCCGAATACCGGGCCACAAATTAAACATTTGTTAGCAAATTCATGTTCTTGTGATTTTTCTTCCCAGTCAGAGGGTCATAACTACTAATGTTAACTCACAAATTTATTTTTGAAGACCAGTTGCATTTAGGCTGGGCTTCGCCAAAAAAAACATTTATTAAAGATCAACTTTTCGTTTCAATTTTTATTTTAAGGTGGCAGTATTTTCGGCGCCCAGGGCGGCCGCCGCCTTCCGAAGACCCGAATACCGGGTCCAAAATTAAACATTGGTTCGCAAATTCATGTTCTTGTTATTTTTCTTCCCAGTCAGAGGGTCATAAACTACTAATGTAACTCACTCACAAATAAATTTTTGAAGACCAGTTGCATTTAAGCCGAGCTTCGCCAAAAGACCATTTATTAAAGATCAACTTTTCGTTTCAATTTTTATTTTGAGAGGGCAGTATTTTCGGCGCGCGGGGCGGCTGCTCCCCCCCCCCCCTTGCTCCGGCACTGGGTGGTATAGATATCTGGAGTTAATCTTTCAGGTTTGCTGTGCTGTGCTCTTCTTGCCCAGTTTGCTGGGGGAAGAAATGAGATTACACAAAAGCAGCCCAGCCAACTCTTTCAGTGGTTGGTTGTTATTTGATACTCGTTGTCTTGGCGAGCGTACGCTTCTTTTTCGTACACACGAGCACGAAACGAGTTGTTGTTCTTGCTCGGCTTGTGTACAAGATTGAGCAGCGTCTTCTGCCTACAGAGTCCTGAAGCCAGTAATTCCACCATCGGCGCAGTGATTAGCGTTGCAGCATACAGATCGTTTCCTTGTAGTTCACCCCACCGGCTGAGGTGCATTATCCCGACAGTGACTTTTTAGATGAGTTACCCCTCCCCTCCCCCTGGAAATTTAAGCTCTAACGCTACTGTGTGCTACTATTAAAGGGATATACCTCCCAGCGCCATTTTTCTCGATCCTCCACATCAAGTACGGCCCCAAAGGTCTATTTCCTTGCCGTTGGTCTTTCCCTTGCTAAAAATCCTTTTTAAAATGTTGCGTCTAGGAGATTTTCTGTTGAATATAATGGAACTTTATTTACTAACGACCTGTCACTAAATGATGCATTGCGCGCGTACAATAATCATGACGTTTCATCTCTGTGTGTACATCTAGTAATTTTCTAATAATTACCATGACATCTAAAATCTTATAGGTTAATGCGGTAAAAATTAAAATTAATTATTCCAATAGATGTCCGAAGCAAAATTATAAGACACTAGCCTAGAAAATTATAAATTGTGATTTTAAAATACGAGAATCATTCCGGTTTGTGACGACACAATCGTTGACTTGATTCTGTTGCGTGTACTATTCACAAAGCCAACCGAGACAGCAGCTATGCGAGGAACGCAGCTACCACCCCAGCCGACCTTGGCACTGTAATTGCTCGGATGATGATCTGCGCGTAGCTGTAATTTGGCATGCGGAATGTTATAAAGGCAGGCCGGGTGTGCCTTTAAGTGTAAGATTGCATGGGAAGGAGTACATTTTTGGGTTCATATAAGCTTTTTGTGTCTCCAAATTACGTGAAGTCGGCAGAAAGTCCTGCGCTCGAGTCCCAAACGGGGCAACTACTTGTCTTTTCTTTCTTCTTATATTCTCACAAGGCAGACTTTTTGCTTCGTTTTTTTATTTACACGAGGTAATTTTAAGACCTTACACTTATTATGTAGCATTTAATAAGTAATCCGTGAAGAATTAATGAGCTCAGAGAAGGGGTGGGGGGAGGACCTCCCCCTCCCCCTATTCCCTCCAGGAGATCAACCACTGTGTCCCAGTAGGTCAGGGTAAGTGTCTCCTCTGAGTAATGAAGTTTGTTTTTCCACTTAACGAGTGGTCACGAATGCGCGTGTTGCAATCGTGGCAGTGATGTGCTAACAGATGACTACCACACCAACTCACCAATTTAATTTCACCAACTGCGCACGATTTTAGCGAAGTTATATAATTATTGTTTTCACAGGATTGACATAAACGAGGGTCTGTAGGAGTGTCCATCGTAATAGTTACACCGTGTTACAGCTAGGGATGGGTCGATAACAGAAACTGAAACCGAAATATGGGGTTTTTTTTACTGAAAATCGAAACCGATTCGGATTTTGTGACGGTTCTTCATAGGATGTTCGAAAAATCAAATATTGATTTGTTGTTTTAAATTTTTCTTAAATTTGTTCTTCTTCGTATAAATGATAGCTCCTAGTCATAAAAAAAAATAGTAGTGAAAAATGGTGGCACAGCCAGGCCCATGGTCAATGACGTTGCTGAAAGTGAACGCAGGAGCGAGTCGGAAGCTAGGAATACTACTGTTAAAAAAAAAAACTATTTGGGTCGGAGGGGGAGTGGAGTTGGGAGAAGGGTTGCAAAAACCGATACCGAAACCGCAATTTGTGGGCATGTAACACCGAAACCGGAACCGGAACCAATGTCAAAAATGAAACCGGAACCGGAACCGATCTCAAAAAATGAAACCGACCCATCCTTAGTTCCAGCTCTAGGTCGAACAGGAAACATATAGAATTGAGTACTCTTGTCAATTTACGAAGTGTATTTTTTACCTCAAAAGGCAGAAAAGATAGGGAGGAGGATTAGTCCACGTGAATGGCGCCAGCGAGAGTATCACTAAGAATGAAGAAAGTCGTGTAAACAGAAATATTTTAGGATTTTCTTTACTAATACTAGTAGGAAAAAAAATTCATATTCCTGCTAATACAATGAAGGCCTTTTAACACTTCTTAAAGTAGCCTACTTTACGAATTATATGATTCTGTAACCTGCGTTTTGATTTACGCGTAAATATATACCAGTAACCATGCATTGTACTGTGTGCGTGTCTGGTAGCTCGTATACATGAATATAAAATAGTTACGGGAGGAATTAATGAATATAAATGAGAGAACGTATTTGCCAACAATCTCATTTAGACCCATGCAGCCATCAACACAGTAGACATGTAAATTGCATGAAACTTTCATGCAACCATGCACACATTCTCAACTGTCACTTTCTCCTCATGCAAACTTTGACTCCAACTGGTTACCAAACTAGCGTTTACACAGTGTCAGTGTTTATAAGCCAAGAATGTTTTCATTAATCAAGAACGAAAGTTACGAGTTTCGAAGGCGATCAGATACCACCCTTCTAACCATAAAATTGCATAATAAAGTATCCACCCAAAACCAAAATTGATGTAAGATAAGCCGCCAAGTTTCCAAAAAAGGGTCGGCCTTTGAAAATAGTGATGTCATTCAACGAGGGAAAGGCCGCCAAGGTTAATCCTTTTAAATTTAAACTTGTGGTACTTGTGGTAGCAATCTTCAAGGTTTCATTTAACGTCCAAAGCATTATTCGGTGCGATTAACTTGGCTAATAGGATTAACCTTGGCGGCCTTTCGCTCGTTGAATGATATCACTACTTTGAAAGGCCGACCCTTTTTTGAAACTTTGCGGCTTCCATTATACCAGTTTTGGTTTTGGGGTGATATCACAACTTTCATAGGACTATGAATTTACAAAAGGTGACACGGTCTTATCGTCACCTCTACCTTTTTTCTGGCAGAAATTTATGTCTATAAATTTTCTCATTCATAATGTTAACATTTGCGATTCCCCAATTAGCCGTTACATCAGCCAGGTTGACACAGTTTGGTTTATTGTACATCCATGCTTCACATGCTTAAGTTTGTTCAATCCCATTTTTGAGCACACTGGCTAACAAACGCCGATTTTCGTATGCTTCGCTCACTCAATCAGCGCGGCGCCCCCTTAGTTACTCCTCCCGAGCTTAATGTGAATTACGCAATGAAGCTGGAATTGCTCACTCAATTACAATTAGTCTCATCTACTTGGTCGACCATCTACTTGGCAGCGATAACAACCGAAAACTGTCGGTATTATAAAACAATGTCATGAGAGCATTGTTTTATAATGAGCATCATACTAATTGAGCAACAGTCCGAATGAGCAGCATCGTATGAGCTGAATGCCAAATGAGTACCATGCCAAATAAGCAGAATGCCATAATAAGCAGCATGCCGAATGTGCCGCTTTCCAAATAAACATGCCAAATGAGCCGCTTTCAAAATAAGCAGCATGCCAAATGAGCTGGCAGCACGCAAAATGAGCCGCTTTCCAAATAAGCAGCATACCATAGCTGCTTTCCAAATAAGCAGCATACCAAATGAGCCGCCTACAAAATAAGCAGCATGCCATACAAGCCGTTTTCAAAATAAGCAGCATATGCCAAATGAGACGCTTTCAAAATAAGCAACTTTCCAAATGAGCCGCCTTCCAAATAAGCAGCATGCCGTATAAGCTGGTTTCCAAATAAGCAGCATGTCAAATGAGCTGCCTTCCAAATGTGCAGCTTTCCAAATGAGCAGCATGTTATGAAGAGCATTCCAAATTAGCAACATGCTATATGAGCAACAGCTCAAATGACTCCAACTTAGCAGCATGGTGAATAAGCAGACCCAATCGATATCAATAGTGACTCGTTGCTTACTGTTTTATGTTATCGTTTAGGATTCGCTCCTCAGTTCAAGAGCACACTATTCCTTGAAGACCTAGTTTTTCAATACAGTTTAAAGGGGCTTGCCAACTTTCCCCATTACCAACCCAGATGGCTTTTTGTGATGCAAAAAGAGTTCCTCTTCTGATACTTAGACTAGCGTGCTGAAAGCTTCAACGGAAATCATTACTTTTCAAATACCCGTTATAATTTAAAGGCTAGCTGCAGTGTCTCCCAATGGTATCCTTGTACTTCTTGAAAACACAGGAAAATACGCTAAAGGACCAATTGAGAACCGTTTTACACGAATTTTAATGTTTTTTTTTCTTCACAATTTTAAAGTTTTGTTAGATTTCCTTACCAGCAGGTTGCTCATAGGTCATCCATGGTATCCCTCCATGCATTAAATGGTCGCTGATTATTTCGTTAATTGTTTATTTCGATCTGCCTTCCCACAACAATGACCGTTTGTAATCGTTATATGCGGGGTTTGAAAAAAAAACCCGGTTTTTCTAAGAAAAAACGCAACACAGATGGTTTTATTTCGGGTTTTATTTTAATTTTTTTTTTCAGGTTTTATAGTTTTTTTTACGGCTTATCGGGGTCTACCGAGTTTTATCGAACCTAACTTAGCAGTGCTGTAGTCGGGGGGGGGGGGGGAGCGCGAAGGAGCGGCGCTCCCGTACTTTTTGAAAATTGTATTGAGTGATTTTCATACCATGCTGCAACAGCCGGCCGGCGCCTTTCCCCTCCCCCCCAATCCTTAAACCGATTGTTTTGCTGTGCGTTACACATGCTGAATGCGAGTACCCATATGTGAATTTACATTTTGTTTTTGCTTTGCTTTTTATTACCGGGTCTTCTTTTTTTTGGTGGGGGCGGGGGGAAGAGCTCCCTTATTTTTTTTATTTATTTTTTTTTGCCACTGCACCACTGTAACTTATAGGCTTCTATTTTAGTTCGTGAATATTTTACAGGTAGAGTACCAGTGCAAGTTGCAAGGCTTGGTTAAAAAAAAAGGGTTTAACGAGCGTTAACCACTCCTGGTCATCTGCCCGAAGCCGTAAGGCTTTATGTCTGCAACAGCCAGATTCCCAGGCGGTCACCCACCCAAGTATCAATCCAACCCAATGCTGCTTAACTCCGGAGATCTGACGAGAACCGGTGTTTCCAGCACTGCAAGGCCGCAGACTTGGTTAAGATACTAACACAAAAATGCCAACGCCATTGTAATGGCCCATTGTTTTTATTTTTTACTTAATGGCATCATTAAAGACGTATGATGTGCGTGCGTGCGTGTCTTTACTTCTACTCCTCTGGAACCAAGTCACCTACAAAGATGGGAGTGACCAAACGAAAGAAAATTAATTTGCGCTTCGGTTAGGCCTATTTTCTTCGCTGTAACTTGATATTATGACCCTCAAATACGCAAAAGAACCTCAAAAAGTAACGTCAGAGCTTTTTTTTAACCCTCATGGTGTTTGTTCGTGACGTCATAATTAGTTCATGCAAACCTCCTGCATGGAGCGAAACGAAATGATCTGGAAAAGGGTGCACGCAAAAAATAACGTAAAAGGACGACGTATTTTGAAACATACCACACAGGCCTATAGATCTTATAATTGGTTTTGTATCAACTGACTTGATGCATGGAAAAATCAAACCCCGTAGACCTGGTATTAAAAGGGTGTCTAACATTCATGTTTCTGAAGTACGGAGGTGCGTGGATTGAGCGAGCAAACTTAGCGATTTCCACCTAAACTAAACCTTTTCAATGTGTCTTTCCCTTTGCTTTCACAATCTTTCAGCTCTCACCTTCTCAGGGGATTACTTCTGGAGGAGAATACGTGCAAACAAACAAATCGTATGTTTTTGAATGATGTAAACCATGCGCAATGGCTGTTTGCCGTGACGTCACCATGAGTTCGCCAATGACGAACGAGAACAACGGCTGCTTGGCCGTCTGATTGGACTAGCTCAGTCACGTGATATGAAAGTAACAACAAACAGCCATTGCACGTGGTATAGGTGAAATGTAGACGTGATGAGGAATGTGATGAACGAACTGTGAGTAACAATTGCAATTAGTTTGCGTCGGAATAGTCAGTACATCGATTTTGTGATGCTCTTGGAATCAAAGAAATTACATGAAGCATGGAGAGACGCAAATGGAGTGAGCGAAGCGAATTAACGATATGGCTAGTCTGTATTAAAAATCATCCGGCCTACGGCTAGATCTTAAACGCAAGCAACAGGTAACCTATGTAAAGGGATAATATTGTCTTTTGTAATTGTAATAAATTATTAATTACTTTCAAGCTGTTTGTTAATTGTTTGTCAGGAAATACTTATAGTTACATGAAGCAAGAAGACATCATTAAAGACGGGGCTTGTGATGACACAAGATGCATTAATTTCAGGAAGGGGGCGTGAGAGACTACCCCATCCTATAACTAGAATTCGAACCCAGGTCCTTTCTCAGTTTTAACTTGTGTTTTCATAGGCCCAGTCTTTATGCTGTTCGTTTTGCCTTCTATCGTGTGATTTTGTGTGTGTGTGTGTGTGAAAACTTGTTCTTTTCTATGCTACAAACAAATATTATTTATTAATCCATTCCATGATTTTTTATTTTTCACTTTTAAATGCAAAAGGTTTGCGTCGGATTTTTTCCGATGCTACAAACAGATCCGACTCGTCCTTTTTGCGTTTAAAAGTGAAAAATAAAATCATGATTTAAGAAATAACAATCGGCTGCAGCGACTACATAGTCGCAACAGGTCTTCTGCACACTGCCGGGCACTTCCACATTATACTTTCGTTTTTAGTTTTATTCTTCTTTACTCATTTTTGGGCTCTGAATGTAATGGCGAAAAGCGTTTGTCTCTGTTTGGTACGCTCCATAGATGACTGGCTAACATGCAGGCCACTTTTGCCAGTTGTGGGATACTTCCGCTTCATACTTCCGGTGGTTTTTAAAAATTTTAACTCAAGTTTTGGACGCTAAATTTAATGGTGAAAACCATTTCTCTACTGGTACCGCTCCATAGATGATGGGCTCACTTGTCAACCACTTCCGGCCAGATGTGGGCCACTTCCGCTTCATGCTTCCGTTTCTTCCGTTGCTGTATCATTTTCGGGAATTTGGGCACTGGAGTCTCGTTGGGTCAACGCACTTCCACTCTCCACTAAATTGGTAGATTTGCGGGAAACTGGGAATCGAAAGAAATAGCTGCGTCATTAAAAACTACGATGTGTGTGCGTGTTTGCACGCCTCTCCTTCCGGATATAAAAAAAACACCTACACATTTTTGGACCTGAATTGAATGGCGAAAACAGTTTGTCTCTATCAGGTACCGTTCCATAGATAATGGACTCACTTGTCGGCCACTTCCGGGTTTTTTTTTTTTTGACATTTTACCTAATTTTTGGACGCTGAATCTAACGATGAAAACAGTTTGTGTCTATCTGGTACCGTTTCGGAGTTGACAGACAGACGGATAGTCGTTTCTGAGTCTTCCCAGCCGTTTCGGCCGTACAGAAGACTAAAAATGAATATGGCACATATTTCCCTTTAAAACCTCGTTGAGTTGAAAATATAGAACGAAGTTGTTGAACGCTGTTTGCCGGCCGGAATGCCCATGTCGTGCTTAGCGGGGCTATTTAACAAAAGCTAGTTGCAGGGGGGTGTCTGAATCAATATGCGTGCTGCGGGATTACGCTGTCTCTAACCACATATTGACGTTTACTACCGAGTTACGAGTGTAAACTGCGTTCTTGATTTGTGCCATTACTCATTTATTAAAGCTCCTCTCTCTCCCTCTTTTGCAGCCCAGTCCGTTTTGCGCGGAAAATTAACGACGAAAGCCACTTGATAGAGCGAAGTAACGATGGATGTTATACGTGATGTATCGAGGGTCTTAAATGAGCGGGGCTTACGCGGCCAACCATTTAATAGCCACAATGCTGTATCATTTTCGGGAATTTGGGCACTGGAGTCTCGTTGGGTCAACGCACTTCCTCTCGCCACTAAATTGGTAGATTTGCGGGAAACTGGGAATCGAAAGAAATAGCTACACCATTAAAAACTACGATGTGTGCGCGTGTTTGTACGCCTATTCCTCCGGATATAAAGCACCTACAAAGGTGATAGTAGTGCCAAATGAAAGATGTTTAAATTACGCTTCTTTAAAATTGAGGATGCGGGGATGCAGCCGGTGTGAAAATGTGAAAATTTGCTAGTGGTAAAAAAATGTGAAAAATCTGAATGTTGGTGTGAAAAAAAGGCAAAAAAAGGACACACGAAGTAAAAACAATCAAATTATCCGCCCTAATTTTGTGCCCGGATTATGTACGTAGTGATTTCATTACAGAATCACTAGCTCATTTTATTTGTCTTTGGAGTTTGTCGTTGTCATAAGGCGAAAAGTCAAGCTTTGCTCAGAGAAATGAAATTGGCTAGTGACTGACTACGTAATGAACCTGTGAATTATGTAAGAACTGTTGCTTCTGAGAGATTGGCATTTTTTCTGAGTAAATCTGTCTTGTATGTACACACTTCGTTATGTACATTGAATTTGTTAATCTTGTGATTAGTATGTTTAATAAATAGGCTACTCGAGCAGAATAAATACGGGGATGTAACATTATATTTTATTATAACAAATTTTAAAAGCACCCTGATATTGCAAAGAAAAAAACCAAAAAAACACTGACATTACGGAGAAATGACTGCAATAGTTACTGGAAAAGGAAATTTTTTAAAAAAGAACTGTGGAACTGGTACGATACGAAACGAAGAAATAGTAACACAAACATGAAAACTAGGTATGTGAAAAAAATGAAAAGTAGGTATTTGAGAAATGTGAGAAAAATGCAAAGTATGGGTATGTGCAAAACAAATGAAAATTATGGAATTTGAAAACTGAGAAAACTGAAAAGTAGGTATGTAGAAAATGTGAAAAAAAAAAAAGAAAAGTGGGAATGTGAAAAAAAGCTGGTACTTCCGGTAGCACCCCTGGTATGGACAAGATAGAAAATAAAACTTATCAAACTGAGTAAAATACATATTCTGGGTTTTCCGCTCGGATTCTTCCAGCTTAATTGTCCCTCTCTTCGACTAGATAACCCGGTGTGAGTTCGGCTCCCTTAAGTAAAAACAACAATAAAACGCTCTAAGGCCGGGTTTACGCAACGACTCGCGTTTGCATTCTCGCAGCTAGAATTTAATCGTAATGGCAAAGTTGTCGTTGCCATGGTAACAACTCTATCTGGATTAGCTAAATCCGACGTCGTTTGAGTAAATGCTTTAAGTCTTATAATCCGTGACAATAAGATAAAAGAATTTCTCCTGACGAAATTTTCACAGCCGCTTCCGAACTCTGATTATTGAATCTTTTCATTGCGAGTCGACATAGCTAAAACCGCCGCCATTTGGAATTTCAGATGATTTCTTGCTTCTAGCTGCTAGAATGCAAAGGCGAGCCGTTACGTAAACGCGCCCTAACCCCACCCTTAAAATAGTATTGACATCGATTGGTAACTTTTACATCGTTCAATAGGAAACTCACAATGTCAAAGGTGAAGATATTATCCCCAATATCCTCGCAAATTTTCGAAAGTCTTAATTCTGAAGATGGAAAGGCTGATAGGACTATATTCTTCAGTCAACTACACCTCATCACCGTTTCTTCATCATCAGTTCGTCGGCGACAAACGGAATATAGTCATCTGTAACTTTCCATCTCTAGAATTAAGACTATCGAAAATTGTTAGAATATTGGGGATAATATCTTTTCCTTTGAATTTATAACGTTTCCTAGTGTACGATGAAGTTTAACTTTCAAGGTAACCGATATATTTTTTGAATTCGTAACTTTGAATTTACGCTTCCAGTAACCCCCAAATCAGAAAAAAAAAC